>CAJVSB020000365.1:0-56200 GCA_911865555.2 Thlaspi arvense | reverse complement strand
AACTCCATTTTCAGACGATAGGGCGAAGGCATCAAACGAAGAAGACGGACCACCTAAGCGGTGTTGTCTAAGTAGAAACGGCTAGATGAGATGGAGGAGAGAGCGAGCACCTAGGTTTTGAGAAGGGCGGGGGGCGTGGGGTGGGCATTTTAACAAAAAATAGCAAATAAAATAAATTTTAAAATATTTAATAAATTAATTGAAAAATCGAGGTTTCAACCGTGATTTTTATTATACGTTATATAAAATACATGTTATACAAATCGTTATAATACACTAAAAAATAAGATATTTAATGATAACCGTGGTAATAAAATCACCGCAATACACGAGTCCATTTGTAGTACACCGGATGTTTACTTAACATGTACATTTTGATTTTCGACTTTTTTTTTGGGGGTTACGAAGGTATAAAAAAGTGTGGTGTTCGCTATGTTTTTTAAGAGTTAATTTTTTTTATACAATTATCTTAAGAATGTTCATTTTTAACTATATAAAAACTAAAAAGAAGTGTTTTGACCATTTTATTTTTTTTATAGTCATTTAAATAAATATTAAATAAAAATATTAAAAGAGTCCAAATAGAATAGTAAAATTATATTTTTTAAAAAATTATTTTTTGACATTTTTCTTGAAATTTCTAGCCTTTATATTAAATACTCTAAAAAATTTAAAATCAATTTTTTAACTCAATGAAACAACCCCCACTTATATCAAAAGATTTTTGCAACAAAATAATTAAAAAAATTAAAATAAATTTTTTTATATTTGCTAGAGATTAGCTATGGCTATACCCTAGTTAGAGTAAAAAATTTCATGCACAAAATTTTTCATATTCTATCCAAATATTAGCTACCGATTTAGTTAGGAATATTCTCTAACTAAAATTTAGTTACGGAAAATCCTAACTAATTCTTAACTATATTATGATAAAATTTCCAAGCAAAAAAATTGTTATAAAATGATCATTTCTAACCAAATCCGTAGCTAAAATTGCATATTAGTTACAAAATTTAATATCTTTAATTAAAATCCGTAATTAAAACCAATTTTTCTTATAGTGCAATAGATATGATATAAGTGATAAGACACTCTTATATTCACAGAGAAAGAACCAAGTTCGAATCCGTGAAAATACATTTTTGGGAGAGGTAACTATAGTGCCTTTGATAGGATTTAGCCTCAAACCATAAAAATAGATGAGCATACTTGTAAGAATTTCAAAAAAATTATGTAAATATATTGCATTCCATTAATTCAAAAAATCAAAAAATAATGACATACATGTTACTAGCTATGTACAATTAAATAATTAAACTCACTTTTTATTAAATCATTTTATCTAAATTCACTTTATCTAAGTTTACAAATATATAATATAAATTACCTCATAATTATTTAATTTTCCAAATAAATGATATAAATTACCTGATAATTATTGAAATGCCGGCTTTGTATTCTTCCGGAGATTTTTTGTTTTTGTATTATCATATTTACGTTTTCCACCCCCCACCCAACACATGCTGGTACGATTGGCTGCTTTACTTGGATTAATCCAGTTCTATTCCACTATTAAGGTTACTGAATTTTCATATGGAACATTCTTCTCAGGAAGTTTAGCCATGGCTATGCTTCCATGTTATTACTTGTTATTTTTTATTTTATTTTTTAATAAGTTTTGTTTATGTTTTTTAATGCCATTGTAGACAAATATATTTAAAATAAAAATAATATTAATCTGTATGGGAATATAATTATATGCTTATGTCACGGGCCGAATTCTTCAGCTAATCATGCGACACTCGAGCATAACCTGTATACCCAAGTCAACCTCAACCCACTTGATAGTCTCTTGCATTTAACTCTCACAAAACACAATATGGGTAGAGATGGGATCCCGCAAAGTGCCAAGTTTTCTTGTGTTCTCTATTTTTTTCGGATTACAATTCAAGGAATGATTGGTCCTTTATTATACGCAATTCACACCAGGTGCAGCTAGCTAATTCAACTAACAATTGCAGAGTGATACAAAAACAGAAGTGTTGAGAAAGAGGAGGGCGAGTCACAAAGGGGTTCAATAGGTGAGAAGATTCCTATAGCTCACGGAACTTGCTCCCAGTCTTTGTGTTTGAAAAGATCCAATTAGGCTGTTGTTTGGACATGACTCAGAAAGCATGAAAAAATATGTATGCATAGTTAATTATACAAGTAGACTTGGTTAATATCATTTATTTATATTAAAATTGGCAAATTTTTTTTGGTCATTTATCATAATTAATACATATGAATATGATGTAATATATATTTTTGTCACATCAAATATATACACACAAACACTTGTGTTGTGTGTGTGTGTGTGTGTGTGTGTTGTGTGTGTGTGTGTGCGTGCATACAACACACACACACGCACGCACGCACACACTCACACTCACACTCACACTCACACTCACACTCGGTATTCCATGCAAACCGGGACCACCACTTACTTGAAATCCTGTACAAAGCATGAGTCACAACCTTAGTTTTTTCGATCTTTGGAAGAAAACTCGCAGATAAAAATATAGACCTGGAAACGAAAAGCACATATAAATAACCTTTCCAGCCACATACAGACATTCAGCACCAAAAGGTTACAGCCCGTTTTCCTTCGTACCCTGCTAAGGTATTTCATATTATACAATGAAAGACCGCAGTAACTGCGATTATATGTACAGCAGATAGACTTTGTGTACATGCGTGCTTGTGTGTATGTATGTATACGTATATCCTGAAAAAGGAAAAGGTAACCTGATGACTACATTAGCAAACTGGAAGTTCCTTCCTAAATCCAGCGCCAAAACCATTTTGCGATAGCTTCTTACCCAAGGCACCATTTCCCTTTTGCATCATGGCCACAAACTCGTTGAAATCTATGCGGCCATCCTGAAAGGTTAGAAACTTCAATATGTTAATGGCATGTTAAGCAAAAACTTGAAAGAAAGAAAAGAGAAGGAGGAATCGGTGGTCAGAGCAGACAATGAACGACCTTCATGTGACAATTGACTGCTGTCATCCTGAGAACTGTTATCTTAATTAGCAACCAAAGATTTGATTTATGTGATATTTTGTCTTACATTAATTTTTAAGAATAATATAATATAATATATAAAAAATTAAATACTACTACTAAACAACTTTTATATAATATTATTTGCTTAACAAGTTGTCAGAATACATAACTCTCAGGTCATTACAAATGATATTAAAGCAAAAATGATTTTAAGACTAGTTATGTTTGGATACGGATACTGATTTGTGACTTACGAGTATGTCAAGTGCTTAAGTAAGGGAGATTATGATATTTCGTGTTATATCAATTTCTAAGACAAATATGAAATAATATATAAGAGACTAGGTATTACTACTAAACAATTTGTACTTAAATATTTCAAGTTAATGATTTAGACTCAACAAGTTATTAAAATTAGTAACTCTTGAATCATTACAATTTGGGATTTGGGATTTACATGGCTCTCTGATCTAAACTAATACAAAATTATGTCAATTAACTCAAGATTGATTTTAAAAAAATGACAAACAGAATTGTAACCATGTCCGAAGGGTGAGACTTTTTGACATATTCCATAATCTGTACTAGGGTCGTCATTGAAAAAGCACGTTCCATTAACCTTTTTCCAACAATCGTGAGGTCTAATTGAAGAAAGTATTTGTCAGTTCGTGGTGTGCTTCAAATACACCATAGACATCAAGATAAGTAATTTATTGACTTGAGTCCGCATGAGATAACGGGAGCACTTACATTGTTTTGGTCAACTTCTTTCATCATCTCTTCTACCTGGACATCCTCTATTCCAAACTCTTCGAAAGCTCGTTGAAGCTCATCTTGGGTGATGTAGCCACTGCCATCTTTGTCAAAATATGAAAAAGCAGCAAAAAGATTGTCTTCCTTCTGAACTTTGTTTAGATGCAAAGTTGCAGCTATGAATTCCCCATAATCAATACTACCACTGTTATCAACATCTGCCTGCATTTTGAGCCAAATTATGAATCACTAAAAACAAGCAGTCAAATTCTCTCTCCAAAAATCAAAATAGATTATGCTAAGATTTGCTTATCTCTGTGAAGAACACCATACAGCAAGTTTATTCTCAACTGAGAAGCTAGTTCAAAAGTGAATGAAGGTAGTATGCAGGGGCAGAGAAAGATTTTTCTTGGCAGGGGCCAATGTTGTTATATGTACTTAAAAAAAGTATCATGTTGTTATAGTTTTGTTTATCTTGATTGACCATTCTTTCATTTCTTTTTAATTTCCATCTTTTCTTTATCAAACACAACTAAAAATAAAGGGTGGAAATTCACTGTTTCATAGAACACATGAAAGTTATTTATTGATTTTAGCCTTTTAGTCAAGTGCAACTAATGGGGTGGTCAAGGATTTAACTTAAAGTCTTGATGCCCAATGCTAGGTCTTGAACACTCCAATAAAATGCTAGCTTTGTTTTAGGTATTGAACTTAATTATGAGTATAAATTAAAAGAATAAAAAATAAAGCACTTTTTTCTTAAAAAAGTTAGCGATCATTAATCTTTAAATAGTAACAACCTATAGCATACATTATAAATTAATTTTTGAGCAAAACAACAAAGATCACACACGCACGCGCGTGTGTGCACAATATAGCACTATGTACTTAGTCCCAAATATGAATATATTTGGAATTTGGGGTACCAAAGTGAAAAGACATATTTCATCCAATATTAAATTTACAAATTCATAAACAGGCATTTTAAATCTTTCTCCCTAGCTTGGCCATTGGTGGCATGGGTATATTAAATTACATATTAGAGATCAGTCAAGATACATGATAATATTAATGAAGCATGTACCTCCATTTGGTGTGACATATCCTTGTCCAACACTTGTCAGTGTCCAATACGTTATGGACACCTCAACGGTGAGTCTAAATTTTTTTTCTTTTTCTTCTTTTTAATTTTTTTACTTTTAGACACAAACTCCGAGTAATACTGATGTGCTTGTCTTAGGACATCCTCGCGCTGTTTATATCAAATAACCATGTCAAATGTTGGAGAATAAGACAAAGGGCACTGAGGGTAAAAGCTACTCAGCACAAGGTACATGCCAGCTCAACATAATTGGCTTTGCAGCCTCACCACAGGCTCGGCGCATAACCTCAGCCCCCACTACATGAGTACATACATTTTAGCATACTCTCACTATTCCTGTACAGACATGTAACAAAACATGTACTGATTCTGCTTTCTTCATTTTTGGATGTATTCAATTCACGTTGTTAGAGACCTTGTATATAAACACTGTATTCATTATTCAATTGATAGAAATGAATGTGATACAGATTACAGTTCCACAAACCTTCTCCTAAACTATACTGTTCTATTGCTTCTATTCTCACATCAAATAATATGTACCAAATATAAACTTTTCGACAGAAAATATTATATTTAGAACACATATTACATAGTAGCAAGTAAAGGAATAAATTGATGGTAGTTTTGGGTTCTTGTTAATTGGTGTACAGGTGTAAAAGAATTAAGTCTTATTATTTGGTATTAATGTTGTTTTTGCTCATTTTATGACTAATAATATAAAGAATATAAATATCGAAATATCCCATCATGTCTATGTCTTAATTTTTCTAGAGTGGCTCAGTTAGTGTGCTCATTTCCGTGGTCATGCTTCTTGAATAATATTTATTTCCAAAATGTCTATGAATCATATCCATCAAGGTAGACTGGTTTCTAAGCTCTCAAGTTCATGACAAAGATTACATTTGATGAACTTAAAATCTCAAATTGAGCTCTTGGCACATATAACAGTGCAATGAAATGCAAGCCAAAGTGGACAAAGTTAGTGGTTAAATGTAAATGTCCATAACCGTTTTAACAATGAAGAAGCATCATTTTCCTGCTTCAAAACATAAATTGAGGAAGTACCTTTTTGTTTTGTCAAAAGTAACTTAATTTAAAGGTCAGTTCTAATTCTGCATTGATACTTACGGCCTGCATTAGATGACGGATCTGAGACTCACTGAGATTGACACCATATCCTTCGAGTCCCTCCTTGAGTTCTTCGAAACTAATTTGGCCACTGTTATCTGTGTCAAGCATTTTGAACATTTCTTTTAAACCTGCAATTTCCTCTTCAGATAGACACCCTGCAATGACCTTCAGCCAAGGAAAAGCGAAGTTTTTATAAGATTATATAAAATAGAATACGCTGAAGTTCAGAATTTGTAATTTTTCAATAAATTTTAAGTGACCGGCACTTTATGTAGAGGTGCCCGGTGATGTAAAGGCTAAGACTTACTCGAAGAGCCATTTTCTTAAATTTATTCATAGCAGAAAACTGTGTCAATCGAGTTAAGACAGCAGGGTCAAGAGGTTTGTCGGTTGCCACTCCATCGTCTCGAAGCCAAGGGTGGCCTACATAAAAACAAGTAACTCATATAGCCTAAAATATCCTACCATGTACCCCAAATATGTAATAAAGCAATTTCTCATGTTTACAAAAGAGAAGAAAATTGTCAGATGGCTTTATCTAGGTTCTTAGAATAAATGTTCGCTCAGAATTTTCTTGTATCCAGTAGAAATCATTTCCCGAAAAGGACCAATGTGAGTGGCTTCCTGTTAATATCTAGTTAGTTATAATATTTTTAGTTATCAAATATGAAATATATATTTGGGCAGATAAAGTTGACATTAAGAAGTCAAAAGCATGGAACTCGAAGGAATATCTCAATGGACAAGTCTTTTCAATGAACAAGGAACAGCAATGGGCTTCTTAGTTGAAGCAACAAGCTGAAGCCAGGAAAAGATTTGACAAAAACAAAACTCATTTAACAATCTCTTAAACTTTCAATTTTATCATTGGACCAGCAGTTATCAAAATATCATTAACTAAAGAAAAGTGTATTCTCATGTGAAAAGAAAAATATGCCTATATTGTATGTTGTATGTGTATAGATTTTAATGATAAGAAACCAGCAATGGCACATAACATGGCATATCTAACAGCATGTAACTCATGTAGTTAGCTTCTCATATATTGCAACCAAAATGGGATGAAAATGGAACATGATACTTGCATAGAACTTCATGAGCAGTAAGCCGTTTCTTAGCATCTCTAACAAGCATTTTCCTGATTAAATCTTTGGCACTCTCAGAGATGTTAGGCCATGGATCTGATGAGAAGTCAAGATCACCATGCAAAACCTCTTGAAATATATCCTTCTCAGTTTCTGTATCAAAAAGAAAAGAAATATAATATGAAAGAGGATTTTGAGAAGGATGTTTATGATTGCTAGGACAAACAGATTACTGCTAACCAAATATGAATGTGGTCACTAGGGAGAAAAAAGGAAAAAAGAAAAGAATAGATATCTGACACTAATCAACTCAAATAACAAATAAAAAAAGTGAACAATACCCGCCCAAAATGGAGGTGCTCCACTTAGGAGAATGTAAATGATCACACCAGCGCTCCAAACATCTGCTTCTGTACCATAATTCTTGCGCAGAACTTCAGGAGCAACAAAATATGGGCTTCCAACCACATCATTGAAAGTGTCCCCTGTAACTTAAAATTGTTTAGCCCATAGACAAAATATCAATAAAGAAAAGAAAAAAAAAACAAGAAAAAATATTAAGAAAATCTACAAAATAACATCTGGGTAGTCACAAAACTGAAAGAACCGTTTCACAAATTTGAGCAAGCCACACCAAAACCAAAGTTCCTATTACAAATCTTTTCCTTTCAGCCATTACATTTTTACCAAGATTTTAAGAACTTATCCAAGTAGAGCATTCATAGAAAGAATTAATAAGGAAATTGATACTACCTAAAGTAAGTGTTAAGAGACAACCATAGAAAACCTTAAATTGGGTAAATGAGTCAGTGATCAACACTGTCCTTTGAATTTTGTATTTATAATACTGAGAGATATATAAATAAGGAAGGAGAATATATAGATAAGGAAATAAAATAAATGAGAATATTTCTAGTGATATACTCCTGTCGTATATTCCTAATCTACTTACATACATATTTCTACACTCCCTTTCAAGATAGAGGATACAAGTCATATGTACCAAACTTATTATATATATATATATATATATGTAATTCGAGGTCCCCCAAGTGACTTGGTGAATACATCTACTAATTAATCATTATAATTGACAAAACCAGTAGTAATGCATTCAGACTAAATTTTTTCTGTGATGAAATAACAGTCTACTTCTATGTGTTTGGTCCTCTTATGAAACACTGGATTAGAGGTGATGTGTAAGACAGCTTGATTATCACAGATGAATTGCATTTGTTTAATATCTCCAAATTTCAATTCTTGGAGTAATTTTTTGAGCCATATAAGTTCACATGTTGCCAATGTCATTGCACGATATTTTGCTTCTGCACTTGACCTAGCAAATGCATCTTATTTCTTACTCTTCCAAGAAATCAAGTTGCTTCCAAATATTACGTAATAGCCTGAGGGTGATCGCTTATCTGAGGGCAAACTAGCCCAATTTGCATCTAAGTGGCCAATTATCTGAGAATGACCTTTGTCTTCACAGAGAAATCCTTGGCTTGGTGTCCTTTTGATATATTTAAGTATTCAAATTACAGTATCCCAATGACCATCATACGGAGATTGTAGAAACTAACTAAATACACTTACAACAAAAGAAATGTCCGATCGAGTGATGGTAAGGTAGTTTAATTTTCTAACAAGTTTCTGGTACCGTCTAGGATCCGATAGAGGCTCCCCCTATCCTGGTAAGAGTTTGATATTTGGATCTATAAGAGTGTCTACAGGTTGACAATCTGTTAAGCCAGTTTCTTCTAAGATATCAAGAGCATATATTTTATTGAAAAATAATAATACCAGTTGATGACTGAGTCACATCAATACAAAGAAAATATTTAAGTTGACCCAAGTCCTTGGCCTAAAAATGATACAAGAGATGTTGCTTTAGTTTGTTGATACCTTCATTATCATCTCCCGTGATAACGATATCATCCATATATACTATAAGATACATGCTTTTGTAGCGTGAAGAATGTTGATAAAGAACAAAATGATCTATTTCGCTATGAATCATCCCAAATTGCCGAATTACTGAACTGAATCGCCCAAACCATGCTTGTGGAGACTGTTTTAGGCCATAAATTGATCGACATAAGTGACAAACTAAGCTAGACTCCCCCTGTGCAACAAATCTAGAAGGTTGCTCTATACAGACTTCTTCCTCGAGCTCACCATATAAGAAAGCATTCTTGATATCAAGTTGGAAAAGAGGCCAATGACACATAGTAGCTAAGGATAGAAGAAGACGAACAGAGGCAATTTTGGCAACCAGAGATAATGTATCACCATAATCCAAGGTGTAAATTTGAGTATAACCTTTGGCCACCAAACGAGCCTTTAAGCGATCATCTGCCCATCAGGCCCAACCTTTATAGTATAAACCTAATGATACCCAATTGTGGACTTCTCCAGAAGAAGAGAAACTAGTTCTCAAGTGCCACTAGAATGTAAGGCTACCACTTCATCTAGCATAGCCTGTCACCAATCAGGATATGATAAAGCCTCACTTGTATTTTTAGGAATAGCCACAGAATAGGAGGTAATAAAAGCAAAATAAGGAGAAGACAAACGATGATAACTCAAAAAAGTATAAATAGAATGAAGGCTTTACGTAGAGCAATTACTTTTACAAAGAGTAATAGGAAGACTATCAGAAGGAGGAACCTGGGATGCTAAAGACGTTGAATCTGGGCGAGAATCTGCAGGGACAACAGTTAAAATGTCAAGGTGCGGTCAATGGTGATAGGTTTGAAGAGGGTAAGAGAGAGCAGTCTCAATAGGTGGTCCAAGTAAAGGAACAGGAAGAATATCTAATACAGATGAACTTTCAGTTGAAGAGGAGTAGAATGGAGACTCTTAAAGAAAGTGACATCTGTAGAGATGATGTAGCAATGACTATCGGGATGATAACATCAGTAGCCTTTTAAAAGACCAGAGTAGCCAAGAAAGATGCATTTGTGAGATTTAGGTTGAAGTTTGTCTTATCTAGGGGTTAGATTATGAACAAAATAAACAAAACCAAAGATACGAGGAGGAAGAGAAAATAATGAGTAGATGGAAACAACAAAGACATGGGAGTCTGATTTTGTAGGGCAGAAGAAGGCATACAATTAATTAAGTATAAGGCAGTAAGGACAGCATTACCCTAAAAATGAAAAAGAACATGATTCTAAAAGAGTAAAGTGCGTGTTGTTTCAATCAAGTATCGATTCTTACATTTAGTGACACCCTTTTGCTGAGGTGTGTGAGCATAGGAGGATTAATGAAGAATACCCTATGAAGACATAAAAGAAGTGAAAGAAGAGAAAAAATATTCACGAGTATTATCACTTCTTAAAATGTGAATAGAGCAATAAAATTGATTTTGAATTTCAACACCAAAGGTTTGAAAAATGGACAAAATCTCAACATGATTTTTTATTAAAAATAACCAAGTATATCTAGAAAAATCATCAATAAAAGTCACAAAATATTGATAACCAAAAACTGTGGGAACACGACTAGGACCCCATATGTTAGTATGGACTAACTCAAAAGGGGACGCAACCTGATTATTCACTCACTTGGGAAATGAACTTTGAATATGTTTACCAATTTGACATAACTCACACTTTAAAGACTTCAAAGATGACGAATTGGGAACCATCTTCTAGAGTTTGGAGATGCTAGGGTGACCTAACCAATTGTGGAGAAGAGATGGTGAAACAGTAGAGCTAAATGTAGCAAGATATGATGGCAGTGTGAGAAGATATAGCCTATGAGATTCATACACTTTGCCAATCATCTGCCCCATATCCCAATCCTGTAGAAGAACAGAGTTACTAAGGAAATTAGTTAATTTACTGATAGTGATAAGATTAAAGGGACAACCAAGGACATAAAGAGTAGAATTAAGAGTTAAGGAAGGGAGAAAACGAATTTGACCCAGACCTTTAGTCATTATTTTTGAACCATTAGCTAGAGTAACCATAGGAAGAGAATGTGAACTATTGAGTTTAGAAAAAAAAATGAACATTACCAAAATATGGTTAGAAGCACTTGAGTCCAGAATCCAAGGGTCAAGAGAGGATGATTGAGTAATGAAAGCAACTGAATTACCATTCTGGGCAGCAGAAGTAGAAGCACACGATTGAGCAGATGTAGAGGCAGATGACTGAGTAGCCTAGTATGCTAAATAGTTTTGATAGTTAGTAGCGGAGATGGTAACTGTGGGCACCTTAGACATAGGAAAAACATTTGATTGAGTAATATTAGCAATACAAGGTGGTCGGCCATGTAATTTGTAGTAGTGATCACGGTGTGGCCCATCTTGTGAGACACTAGCCTTTACTATGCCCTTGATGGCCAGAACTAGTAGAAACAACATGAGATTGGGAAGCCAAGACAGAAGAGTCACCAGTAGGAGTAGTTGAAATAGGTATAGGCTGAGTAATCCGAAGTAGCCAAGCAAAAACATCTTCCATGGAAGGAATGGAAGAACTCACTAGTATCTATTGACGAATAAAGTCAAAGTCAAAAGGTAAACTAGCCAAGGTAAGGAGCATGAAAAACTTATCATAGTTAGCTTCTTGAGTGGTAGTATTAGAAGTGATAGGAAGGAACATAGTAAACTTTGATTTGACACCTGGGATATGCCCTAAGTAAGTAGACATGAGCTAATCCTGCTTTTGAAGATTAACTATGTCAAAGATGACCTTATAAAACCGCTGAATATCATTTGTATATAATAATTTGACTTTCTCCCATACTTCATAATAGGTTTGGAAAGGGCAAAAAAGGTCAATCAATTGACGATCAATAGTGTTCCACAGTAGACTACACAACGGAGCATCAATTGTTTCTTAATTATCTTTATTAGTCACTGGAATATTAGAAGCTCGCTTAATCAAGTGATCAGAATAGCGTTGGCCTTTAAACCAAAGCTTAATAGTAGAGGCCCAACGCAAGAGGTTTAGTAGTAAAAACTGGAGGGCTTGGAATTACGGAACTGAAAGTAGTAGACTTGCCAGAAGAAGAGCCAGACATGATGAAGAACAGTAAGCAAAGAAAACAAGTATGGAGATTTGACTACTCTTGGTACTCGGATAGAATGCACAGGTTTACTGAAGTAGAAGCTGAAAATATCGTTAGCAATTGAGAACCACAACAAGATCTAACCAGAAAAGGTGAGAGAAGCTACAGATCTAGTGAGCAAGGATGACGTTGACCAGGAAGGAGCACTGGTGAGGGGAACGATAGCTGAGAAGAAGTGACGGCAAGGGAGACAATCACCAGGAAAAAGGATGAGCGCAGATCTACCTAGATTTGGCTCAGATCTACTTGGATTGGGTTCAAATTAGGTAGATCTGGAGGAAAGGAGTGGTGATAGCCAGTCACACTAGCCGAGAAGAGAGAAATGACGCTGGCAGATATCAAACACTGCAAATCTGCTCAGATCTACTCGGAGAAGACTCAGATTTGCTCCAAAAAGGCTCGGACTTGCACTAAGAGACTCTAGGTAGAGTCTAAATTGGGAGGCAACGCTCGAAAAGGAAGATATGACCGAAAATAAGTGACACGTGTAGTTAAGCACGCCGGAAAAGAAAAGGAAAAGTTTTCCAGCGGTGGGGCATGGCGGCATGTGAGGGCTCCTGTGGTGGCACGGTTCTGACCGTAGGTATATCGGTGGCCGGTGAGCATTATGGTGGGATGTGTGATGAAGAAAGCCAACTCAAAGGGTACCTCTAAGAGACAGTCACATGACTTGCAACAGAAACCCTTGATAAAAGGAAAAATTTTGGAACTTAGGATTTTAAACATTTGGCTCTAATACCATGTTAAGAGACAACCATAGAAAACCCTAAGTTGTGTAAATGAGTCAATGATCAACACTGTTCTCTAAATTTTGTATTTATAATACTGAGGGATATACAAATAAGAAAAAAAATATACAAATAAGGAAAGAAAATAAATAAAAATAAATGAAAGTATTCCAAGTGATATACTCTATTAGATATTCCTAATCTACCTATATACATATTTCTACAGTAAATAATGTTAATAAAGTAATTTAAGTTGAAAACAAGACTTTCTCCTAAAGATACCACTACTAATCTTCTACTTTGGTTGACTACAAAAAAGGAAGAGACAAAGTATGACAAACTAAGAGAAGAATCCTTTTGAAGTAATGAGGTTAAATCATAAAAAGCAGATTATATGTTGCTTACAGATAAGAAATATTAAAAAATTCGTGCAGAATTTATCAGTGAAGAAAATATGTCCATAAATCATGATATAGTGTGCCAATGCTATGAAGATTTTCAGATGGATGACCAATCGTTACACACAATTGCTTTCCAAAGAAATACTCGTTAAGCTATGATTACGAACAAATGGATATAATATTAAAGATGAAAGCATGGTCTTGGAAAGAGAATAGCACTGCCAACCCAAATAGTTATATAACAAGGTAGTTTCATGTTACAGCTTTTTTTCCTCCCTTTCTGAGATAACCATGTAACGCTGTTATCCTACTGACATTCCTATATTAGCATCAAAGCCCTCAGCAAGAGGCTAGTCGTATGATTCATAAAGAAGCTTCAATTATAATTATCAAGTAAATTACATATATATTATAAGCTTTTGAAGTATGATATTTTGTAACCCATAGAAATTGGCGAGAACCAATTTGCGCAGGTCTTAAACACAGCAGAAAGTTGGAATAAATCTAATTCTATAAGTTGCTTTAGTTGATTTAATGTTGCATTTCACCTTTTAAGAAGTGCTTTGTTGCCAAAAGTATGTCCCCCAGATATAAGAAGCACAAACCTAGAATAGGGAAGTGTATGGTACATCAAAGATTCAAATGTGGTAAACTTCTTTTAATCAAGTGAAGCATTTCTTTGTTCTGACATGGAAACTCAAATTGCCAAAAATGGCAACCTCAAAAGTCCTGAAGAAACCCTTATCCACAAGGGCATCACATTGCTTTGGTTCAGTTATAAGAAATTTAAAAATCAAAGACAAACTGACACTAGCAGTCTTATCAAGACAAAAATCTATACAAGAACATATGAAAATATGAATAGAGTCTCATGGACAGAAAGATCTGCTAACTTCCCAAATTTAGACAGAATTCTCCCTGGCTTTCTCTACCATTTTCATCAGAACATATCATATGGGGCATAAGAGGCTGCTACACCATATATAGAAAAAAAAAATGTTAGGCCAAGTAAGCTAGTGAAACATGAATCCCGACTTTACCAGCTTTGCTTAGTCATGAACACCCATCTTACACCATTCAAATCCCTCCAGAATTTGATGTTTATAAAAATAACAACCCAATAGCCCTTGACTGACATAATAGATATTTGTCAGAACTGGATCACAGGAACAGACCTAAAATCTAAAGAAATATCAGAAAGTTTGATTTGCAAAATGTCAACTAATTTGCTAGTCAAACCCTAAAGTGCACGGAAAAATTTGAATATAGTCGACAACTTTATTTGGTTCGGCCTTCAAACCAAGACATCTTACACTGGATCTGCACTACATCAATGTAGTCATCCATGTCACTTGAAATTCATTTATAGGAACGTGCACCCAACCATGTATTTCGAAAAGTAAGCTTGACAGAACTTATACCAACTCACCTTTGAAAGTTGGTGACCAGTTGGGTCATGTGGGATTTATGTTATTCACTTGCTGAAGTAAAAAACTGACTTATTTAGTTCTTATCATACCTTCTTAGATTGATAAAGTACTATCTAATCCTTTAACCAAATTGGCATTACAAAATCTTTCCCAAATTAAACTCGTTTAATCAATTTAACAACCTAGTCTGCCTTGAATAAGATATGATCGTCTCCAACATGTTTCAGAAATTAGTACTTCATGGATAAATTTGATGGATAACATGCGTATGAACTACTGAAAATCTATCAAAATATAGGAAGTGATCTCTCATGGATCCTTCAACTATGAAGCCTTCTGCATCAAGGCTACCTTGATTGGCTGGCAGGCTGAGGACAGGGTGGAAAACAAATAAGTCACATATAATCTCAAATGAAATTCCTATAAAATAGAATAGAATGAAAATGACAAATGAAAACAGAGGATGAAGAAGTTGCATAAGTCTTACTAGGCAGAGGGATTACATCAATGGGACGAATATGATTACTAACTACTGACAGTGTTTTCACATCGAGTATATTGGATAGTATACATGGGATTAACTACCTCAATGTGATTTTATCCTGGGTGGAGGAGAAATTACAAGATGTCTAGCATTCCCCCATGTTATTGACAATTAGAATACAATAGGACAGGATAGGATTGCAACAACTTATTTTGTAATATACAAACTACTTATCAAACCCTTCTTTCTAGTATCAAACTCTTCTTTCTACTTTCATACACTGTTTCAAACTTAAAACACAGAAAATCAATAAAATTTACAATGCAAAGCATACATCCTTGTTGAAGATGAAATGTGCATGGAAGAAAAATCTAATAGCTTTATTGTTGTCACTCATAAGACAACAATTAAAAAATCATTAGAATAGGACCATTTATTGTCATCTTTATATCTCCTTGTGCTACCACTACTTTGGAATTCTAGAGATAAGATAATACTAGGATATTCTTAATTCATCTAATGTCCGATAATGCCTTCCTAGATCTTTATAGATCTCTGAGAAATATATTCCTTCTCTGAACAAGCGAAAAGAAGGTCCAACTCTATAACAAGTTCTACGTCCTTCAGAGTTTATTGGTCTATCAGAAATAATTTAGCCGCAATATACACTCAACCACTAGGTAAGTCTTAAGTCTTTGTCCAGTTAGATCCTCACAAAAATAAATGCCATATTATCCCCATCTATCAAGAAGGCTCTTATCTCAAGATAAGGCAAATTTCTTTCCAACTGTATGGCACTTAAATGGAAAATATTTCTTCCAGAAAAATGGATATAAATAACAAAAAGAATAAAAATTTCAGGGACAGAGCAAAAAAGCAGGGCACAATTCAAAGATGCCAATGCTAATGTGCAATTGAAGTTAATTTTCCAAAGCATACAATATCAATGGACTGTACAAGTTATGCTTTATAGTCAAATTCCTTACATCAACTTTAAATTACAGCAGAATATGCAAAATAATGAAAAGAATGAGGCAAAAATTAATGAACTGTAGTGAGGGGCTTCTGTCTGGAGAGACAACTAACAGAAAAAGAAATGGCTTAAAGGAGAAAGGGACGGTTTATCAAACCAAGAATGACGACCCAGTGAAAATTTCGGAGTTTCCATGAAAATGACTTAGAAAAAATATAAAACTTGAATATTACCAAATTATATGCATGAATTTTGCCTACATTTCAGAATAACAAACCTGCATATTATTTGAGCTATGCTCAAAGGTCAGCTGAATAAAAATATTAGACTCTTTTAGTATATTATAAAAAGTTAAACCGAAAGGGATAAACATCTGTTTAACCTTGTCAATGATGTCAAGCTGTGACTTCAGCCATGACAATCTCAATTACTACCCAAAAATCTGATGTCAAAGTAAAGGAGTAATAAAATTAATTCCAAGGGACATTCAGAAAAACAAACCTGGCTTGAAGAATACTGATAATCCAAAGTCTATGGTTTTGAGAGTTGATTCCTCCTCCTCATTAACAAAAAGGAAGTTTTCAGGCTTTAGGTCTCGGTGCATCACTCCAAATGCATGCAAGGCTTCTATTACTCCAACAATAGTCCTAGCAAGCTCAGCAGCCTTTTTTCTGTGTAATGTCCCCTCTTGACAATTCTATCAAAAAGCTCACCACCTGTGCACAACTCCATCACAACATGAACTGCCATAGCATCTTCATATGCTTCTTTAATTGATATAACATTTGGGTGGCCTGACAAGTGATGCATGATCTCAATTTCCCTCCTCACATCATCCACATCTTCCTCTGTCAGTAACTTCCTCTTGGCTATGGATTTGCAAGCATATTCCTTTCCTGTTGCCTTCTCCACACAAAGAAAAGTTGTCCCAAATTGCCCTTGTCCTAGTTTATGCCCCAAATTGTAGTACTCTTTCAGACGACCTGTTTTTCTTCTCAAAACAGACTCTACCTGTAGCCCTGCACATGACATTCTCTTGACATTATGTGGCTTCTTCCGTCCTCTAGTCTCTGCATGTTTTGGGGCTTGCCTTAGTGCTCTTGTCACTGGCTCGGCTCTTGTAGATTCTGTTGGGTGATTCTCTTTCTCTGTGGGTTCTACTGGATTGATCACTTCCTTCACTTGCGCTGCTGGGTTAGTTTCTTCCCTCGCCTTGGTCACTGGCTCCGGTTTAGTGGGTCCTTCTGGTTTAGTGCCGTCTTTAACTATCACCTCCATTTGTGGGGGCTTATCTTGGACGGCTTGAGCATCAGGCTCTTTGGCAGATGACGAAATGTCTGTGTTACTAATTTCCTTACTAGTAGATTCAGCCCCACCCAGGCACAATGAACACAGAAAGCACCCATTCTCTGAATTCTCCGACTTGCCACAACTATTTCCCATCTAGTGCTTTTTGGTTTGGGAACAGTGTTGGAGTCTCAATACCAAGATGGGTTTCTTCTTGCAGTCATAATTGGCTCAGCTAAAAACTGTTCCAAAATAAAAATGTGCTTCATAACCAATGAAGGAGTAATTTGCTGGATAATTTAATTTACAATCCACTCTATATAGAAACGCATTGAATATAACAGTTCCGAAGAACTCTTGAATCTTTTGAAAGCCCCAAGGTCCCCCATTACCAAAGGTTCTAATGCTAACTAAAATGCATGATCAGAAAGGCACAATACAAGGCACATTTCCAAGGAAGCTTGCAACTTCTAATCTTTTAATCAAAACCCACAAAAGCAATCCAATGGATATATAAAAAAATATTCAGGAATTACAAATACAATTTGAATTTTCAGATGCCATGCTCCAGATGAAAGAACAGGAAGGAATAGTTAGTAGCATTTGATCATGCTTTTTGCTTACCAGGTGTCTTCCTACATTGAAGATTTTGTGTGGTTATTGGACTAGGGTTTTTCATTTTTCTCATCTGGGTGCTTATTACTTTCTTCCCCTGCCTCGAAGCATACGCAAAAAGCGGGTCGGAGAAAGAGAGGGAAAGGGGAGGAAAGTGACAGGTTTTTCTGTTGGGGAGATTCAAATCCATTTTAATCTACTATTACGGGTGGCCGCAATTACAGGAAAATGCCCATGTTTCCATATTTGGCTTCCCAAGTTACCGATCAAGAAAAGAAAATTTCAAGAAAAATTCAATTTCAACGAAGCAAGAAGAAAATTTGAAGTAAGCGTTTGGCGAAGACCATGGCCGAAAAACAAAAAGAAAAACAAAAATCATTTTTCCCATTCAACTTTTTTTATATATTCTATTTACCCCTAAACTCTTTGCCAGACCATTCACCCACTGAAATTAAATAACAATTTTAGTTACTCTTAAACTATTCACTCTTAGTAATAAAGTTTTTTAAAAAATCATCATTAAAATAATTAATTATTAAAATTTTAAAAATTTATGTTAATATATTTATTTAATAATAAAAGTTATTAAATGCGCTTAATTTTAGATATTAAATAAAATATAATTAAATTTTACAAAATTAATTTACTGTATTCACAAAATCTAACTAAATAAAAAATTGTTGGTTATGAAAAAATAATTTGATTTTAGTAGAAACTATTCAAATACCGTAATTTGAAATTTAATCATCAAACTAAATTGGTTAACTTTATATTTTTTAAATAGAAATTAAATGGATACGTAAGGAAAGTGAACGTATTATGAATAATAGTGATTTATGTTATTTATTTTTTATTTTATTTGATGGTGTTAATTTGTAAAGAGTAGATGTTATATTGAAGAACAAAATAATTTTTACCAAAAAAGATAAAAAGAACGCAATTGACATATAAGCAAAAGAAGGGTTAGTTGCAGAGATAATCCTCATTTTTGCACCAAGTCCCTTTTGGTCCCTATAGTTAGGGGTGAAAATAAGTTAAACTACTTCACGGATGGCTCATGATTTGATTCGAGAATTGGTTGAATGAATCAAGATCATGAATTAAATGAACGATATATTAGTTAAGTTTTTAACTCACATAAAAATGAGTCGAACTTGAGTTAAAGGAAGCTTGACTCATTTGGTTTATAAATTGGCTTTCTCTCTCTCTCTCTCTCTATATATATATATATATATATATATTACTTGAGATTCTAGTTACTTTTAATTGATTTGTGAGGAATATGTTATTCTTTCTTTTTAATTCTTGAGTATAAAATTAAAAAATACAATTACTTTTAACTTTTTAAAATGTTAAATATAAAAGTTAATTGTCCTTAATTTTTTTTTAAGTTGAAGAAAAATTATGTAGGGATAAATTTGAAATAATGCCTCATTAATAGTTAATTTGGAAACATGAACTATTACTATAACAAGACTTTTATTTTTCTTAAGAAAGCAATACAACACAAGATTGTTATTAAAAAAAAAAATAGAACAATATACATAGGGTAGTTAGAAATTGTAATTATAACATAATATTTTCTTACATGGCAAAGGTAATTTGAGACTTTTCATAGATAAAACTTTTATTTTGATATTAGGTCAAATTATAGATAAAAATATTATTTATTAATGTTACTTAATTGAGATATATAAATTATTGTTTTTTTATTTTTAATATATATGAGTTAATGAACTAAGCTGAGCAACTCATGAGTTTAGTGCGAGCTAACTCTGAGTCAAGAAAATAGATTCACTTAAAAAATGAGTTGAGTTATGAAATAATTTAAATTTCAGTTAGCCGAACCCAAGTTGAGGCTCGACTCGACTCCTTTCATTCCTACCTACAATAAATCTCTATGTTTTGTACAACATCAACTAAGGAGAATTTTTTAATCCAAATAATATAATTTTTCTAAATTTTTATTGGTGTCCAATGTTAGAAAAAAAGGGAAAGAAGTGTCCATTGAAGAAATAACATTTGTAATGGGAAAATAAATAAATAAAAAAAATAGAAAGAGTTAATTCCAAAATTTACCCCATATTTTGCACTAAATCTCTATTTGGTTTCAATAATTTTATTTATAACAAATTAAACATGTAAAGATCTAAAAAAATTCTGTAAGGAGTGTTAAAGATAATAATTAACCACAATTAGCATTTATAGCTACCAAAACAAAAAATCAACTGTGATTATCATTTTTAACATTCAGAAAACATTACCCTCGCCCTCTCTTTCCCTTGATACTTCCAAACCACTTTTAGGATTAAAACAATGACCCAAAGACAATGAAATCAAGCAAGCAATAAATTGCAACAAGGGAACACAAGATTTAACCAAAGAATTTGGTGAAATGGCCAAAACGCCCAGAGAGTCACAGAGCTATTACAAACTAGGAACTAGATTAGGAACTCAAACCAGATAATCACAGAAATCAATGCATGTTTTCCGGAATTGTCATTACACATGTAACCCCCAATTTGCCTGAGGAATCAAAATCACCATTTTTTCCCTGAAACACCGGTTACCTAATAATTCATTCTTGAGTCAAAGTGAAGACTCGTGATTCATTTTGTCACTCGTGAATATCTTTCAAACTGTCATCATTGAACTATTAAGAATTTCGTGAAATAACCAAAATGCTCTTGAGGTTTTCATTATTCAAATCTGGTTCATTCTCAAATGTGTTCCGGTCAAATCCCTCGTGATTAAGCTTTTTTTAGTAATTAAATGAAAATTTTTGCACAAGAGTTAAAGTATCAATAAGAGTGCCTATTGCAAGTTATCCAAACTTGTGGGCTTTATCCACTGGTCTCCTTGTGGAATTGGCGTGGCGGTGCCAAAACTGGCCATATGTAACTCTTTGTCGGATGAAACATCATTAGTTATATGGCCAAGGCTTGGGAAAATGGCTCATATAGGAGGAGAATGGTATATAACCAGGATTTGAGAATCATGTTGGCCAAAAAGTTTTGGCAGTATGCGGTGTATTATGGTGTCGTTGATAAGAGTTTGAGTGGCAAATTGGATTGTCATGCTTGGTTTAGGGCTTTCTATCTAGGTGGAGTTTAGAGTTCTTTGGTGTTAGAGTAGTGGTTAATCAATTATAAATTATTTTTACTTTTTTTCCAAATATAAATGTATTCTTACATTTAGGTTATCTTCATCAAGTGTAAGAAGCAAGTTCTATATTTAGAATTAAAATTCTTAAATGACACATGATTATAAAAGTAGGGCATGTATAAGATGGAGATCATGCAACATATCTTTATATTCATGATTTTAAAAATAGTTTCAAGTTGTAAAATCTAGCAAGAAAGAGTATTGACTCGAGATTTAAATAGATTTGTATTAATGGTACATGTGTCCAAAAGGAGAGTATCTCATTTTATGGATGATCAGTATTTTGGATACTAATGTATACTAGTAAGTACTTGGTAGGGAATGAGTATACTGAACAATACCATTGAAGATTACCATATAGATTCATTCATGTATGTTTTATGCTAGTGCTTTAACTAATACTTAAACTTGAGTCCTCATGCTTTGATATATCTCTTATTGGCTACCTTTATTATTGGACAACCACAAACCAAGATACATTGGGCAAGAACTACTTACATATGGAGGTTTGTGAGAACTAATATAGGATTAATCGCCCACCTAGTAGAATGAGAGATTCTCATATTTTTTATGATAATTGGCTTGACCAAGATTTTGTGCAGGGCATGTGAGAAATAGGAAAAGGGTTTTCTAGTTTGGTCACACAAAAATCAGGTGAGATTGTATACATAAGTACTATTCCTAATCCTAGATGGCAGTCTAAGGGATAGTTGATGGAGGAACAATATCTGCATAAAACATACGAATGAAATGTTCACACAAACTTCCCTGTTTCTAGGCATCTATGGTAATTTACTAGACATATATCATGGAATGTGAGTTCTCTTGCATTTAACCAACAATTAAAGGGATTTAATCAATAAAAGTAATTATTTATTAATTACTAACTTACAGCTAGCTAATCGGTAAATTTAAGGGGTTATATATTAAGTCAGATAAACTGATATCGATTACAATTTAATATTCATTTGTTGGATAGTATCGAATGCATAACTGGAAAAAAATAATTAAAATAATTAATTATTTATTTGAGCTTATTGTTTGGTTAAAAAGTTTAATTAAGTTGGGCTCAAATTATTGAGCTAATCGGAGTTGAGGAACTTGGGCTTGGGGAAACCTATAGTTGGAAATCTAAGGTTGCAGGCAATTAGGTTCGTCAAACCTTTAAATGCCTTTTGACGTTTAAATCCATTTAAATGATTTAATTAAATCACTAAATTAAAGTTAGATTTAATTCATAATATAAAGGGTTTTAGTTGAACTAAGACTCCTTTGGGCATCCTCCATAAATAGGGGTCCTTCCTATGAAAAATGGATGACGAAAGTTAAATTCTTCTCATTCCCTTAGTCCTTCTTAACCTATCTTCAGTTATCCACAGGTGTAGAGATGGTCCTAAGCCACTAACATAGTGAGGAACTCTTATAAGTGTATGACCTATGGATCGAACTTGATAGAAAGACACTTGGACTTCTTTGGTGTGAATCGAATTTGACTTGCGATTACAAACTTAGATTCACTCTTATCCTGCTTCAGTCGAAAGCATTAAAGGTATAATGGTCTGTTAAGGGTTTGATCATGATTGGATCATGTGTTAATGTTTGAAAAATTTCAAACTCCATTACATTACATTTCTCTAAACTCGCATATTAACTAACACTTGGTCTGGCAATGGAGGTACATTTAACTCTTGTATGTTACTTGGCAAGGTAATGCTTTTGTGTTCGGCTTAGGGAATGATTATGGTTTCATCTTGTGGATTCATTTCAATTTTGGGGACAAAGGTGATGTTATGGTGTGGAAAAGGAATGATGGCCTCGTGTAGTGGCCCAAGGAGTCCTTCATATCAGGCTAGTTGGTTGACATGCCTCTTGGCAATCTTTGGCTTGATACGACCCTATAATATAATTCTATTCACATGCTCATGTGACAGGGTGACTTGCTTCAGCCCTTTGAATCAAGAACCAAACTAGTGACCCACCTAGCAACTATTGAAACCCCACGGCTAGCTCACTCTTGAAACAGCCGATTAACACAATGGTTTCAGCCTCTTGCTTGACTTATAGGTTCCCTCCTCACTTTCCCTTTCTCTCTTTGGGTTTGTCACGAAAGATTATAAAAAACAAAATATTACAAAGCGGAAGCAATTAGGGAAAACCAAAGAGAGTAGAAGTGTCGGGAATTGTGGGTATTCGATTTTTCGAAGTGTTGAGCTTCAACTGATGCCCGACTGATTTATAGGTTAACCCTATATAGAAGGTGGTGGCCCTTCTCTATACAAGTTGATTTGCCATGCAAAATGATGGGCTCTCTGTACAAGAAGCCATTGCAATTCAAATTAAAACAATAAAACATAAAGGGGAGAGACTTCGGCCAATTAGGTAGGAGGGTTGAAATGTCAACCTCCAATGGTTAATTAATTCTCGCTTGCAAATGTACCAATGCATTAATTGCACTTCTTTTCCAATCTACATGAAAAAGTCCCTCCTGGAGCATCTCCCATGCACGACCTACAAGTCGACCAACTTGTGATGGAACCTCTGGTTCTGTCTGCTTTCAACGGAACTAAACTTGGTTGCCTTCCATTTTTAGGCCACGTCCACCTGCAAATTCCTAAGTAGAATCAAGGGTCAAGACAAGCTCCCCCACCCAAATGCTCGCTGTTGTGATATTCGGTTATCTTGGTTTGGAATTGCTAGAGATCTTCAGTGTCTTCCCAGCCAGCTTTGCTCTCTGGTAATCCCTTCAGTTGGACAAGATATTCTACCTGAGGCTTGCACCATTTCTTCTGGATTGTCCTGTCTGCGATGACGCTTTCAATCTCCCGTTCATAAGTTGTTTTGGCCCCCATCGGGGCTCTATGAGACACGCCTCTGTTTGGGTCTTCTCTATCCCGATGATACGGTTTCAGGAGACTCACGTTAAAGACATGATGAAGTTTGAACTTTGCAGGTAATTCCGCCATGTAGGCTACTTTGCCAACTCGCTTTGGGTATAGGTATGGGTCAATTATGGTTGTAGTAGAAAAGCTCACTAAGTACGCAACCTTTATTCCTACAACCAAAGAATGCCCTGTTGAGGAAGCTACCAAGTTATTCATGAAACATATTGTTAAATATTGGGGACTGCCCAGAGGCATGATAAGTGATCAAGACCCATGCTTTATCAGATGGTTTTGGTCTGAACTTTTCAAGCTTTTGGGAGCTGAAGTGCACCTGTCTACTACTCTTCATCCACAAACTGACAGTTAGACCGAGTGGGTCAATGGGTTATTAGAGTTATACTTGAGACACTTTGTCTCAGCTACTCAAGCCAACTGGCCAAGGTTTTGGACATGGCCTAGTTTTCCTTCCCTGTAGCAGAATGAATCAACCGATAGCAGCCCATTTGAGCTGGCAACGGGTCGCGAGCCCCTTACTCCCACAACTGTCACTACCGGGTATAAGGGAAGCAGTCTAGTTGCCTTCAAATTTGCAAGGGAATGGCAGGAGAACTTAGAAACAGCAAAGGCATGTTTAGGTAGAGCATCCTGTAAGATGGAGAAATGGGCCAACCAAAAATGATAGTGTCAGGAGTTCTAAGTCGGTGACGAGGTTCTCGTCAAGTTACATCACGTGCTGCAGTATCAGAAGGTCTATAAAGGATTGCTCTGGCGTTACAAAGGGCCTCTCACGTAAGTCTCCAAAAAATTTGTCAAAAAAACTAAAATTTGTAATTATTTAAAATATATTATTTGCAATGGAAAATATTTGTCAATAAAGCTAAAATATTTTAAATATTTACAATTAATGTTTTCGATAGAAAATGTCCATCGAAAAAGCTAAAATTTTTAAATATTTAAAAATTAATACTTTTGATTAAAAATTTTTGTCAGAAATCCCAAAAATATAACTTTTTAAAATGTTGTAAATGTTTCCTAAGGAATAAGTTGTCAATGAAATAAACAAAAATTTTTAAGTTAATATTATTTTCAATGGTATATTTTTGTTGGAAAATTCAACATGAAATAAAATTTTACTTAATATATATTTGTAATGAAAAGTTTTCATTGGAAAAATAAAATAAAAAATAAATTTTTATTTAGTGTATTTTTTTGATGAAAATCTATGGGGAATAATAATAATAATAATTTATAGTAATTAATAAACTAATCATAATTTATAACTTTTGCATATAATAATTATAATTCTATAAATTGATTATTCTTATTTGAAATTAAGAATAACAATTTGATAATAATTTATGAATAAATGTAACTTATAACTTTATCAAAAATAACAACAATGTTACTTTTTTAATTTCATGTATCTAAAATTTATAATTGTTTTTTGTTATTTGTTTTGAAATTTAAAATTGATATTATAACAAAAGTTAAGCTCACAATTGGATTAATACAGTTAAATTTTTGTTTGTTGTTATAGTATAATTACTACTAATTTCTAATTACTATAATCAATTTGTTGAGTCTTATATATTATAAGTTTCTATTAATTTCTAATTATTATAATCAATTGATGATATCATCTATTATAAAATTATTATAATTAATTTGTAATTTCTATGAATTGTAAGTTATTATGTGATAAAATTATAAGCAATAGTTTATTTGTTAGTTATTATAAAACTAATATAATTAATTTATAATGACTATAAATTTATTGACTTTATCACATAATAACTTATAATAATATATATTAATATAACAATCCTGTAATAAATAATGAATAAATTATATCTCATAACTTTAGTTATAATTATAATATCCATTAATTATTAAATTATTATGATTTCTAATTTTTAATTATTATAATCAATTTCTGGAATATTATATATTATTCTATGATAAATTTAGAGCTATAATCAATTGGTAAAATTCTAAGTTATTATAAGCTATCCCTACTCATTAGATATTATATAATTGTTATAATTAATTTGTGATTTCTATAGATTGTAAGTCATTGTTTGATAAAATTATAAATAATAGTCTATTTGATAATTACTATAGAACCACTATTACTTATTTATAATAACTATAAATTGATTGACTTTATTGTTATCCCAAAAGGCAATCTAAGAGGGGAGGGGTGAATTGGTTTTTATTGCAGAAGTTAAGAGTGTAAAAATTAAAAATAAAAAATATTGAATCAAACAAACTTATACAATTCACTCAACCAAAATATAAAACAATTTTAAGTAAAGTAAAGAGAGTAGGGATAGAAAATGCAAACTCTTTTTTAGTGATTCGACTTGTTATCAAAAATCTATGTCCACTCTCTCAAGCTCCAACCGGTCGAAGTTGTACTAAGTTCCTTACACTTGACGAAAGGAATAAATTATGAATACAAATAAAGTCCTTGCACTTAACGGAGATAAGAAATCTCAATTATAAAATTTTTGATTCAGTGAGCTTTAAACACCAATATAAATGGTAATAAAGATGAAATTTTAAGTAAGATTAACTATCATTCATGTACAAAAATAATCTCGCTTCAAATAGGCACTCTCAAGAATAAAACAATTTGCTTAATACATTTTTTAATCTAGTAATAAACAATGTAGTACAAAGAATTTTATAAAAATATTGAGTAGTCTTTAAAAGCTTGTTCTTGTGTACTTCTCTCTTTGACCTATGCTCCTTTTATAGCCGAAACACCAAAGAGATGTTAGAGAGATGTGGGCCTTTATAGAAGACAAAATCATTTATCACAGCAACAACTCATAGACTTGTTTCAAAATTTCAGATAAAATGGCTTCCAACATTCAAAAAACTCTTAAAAAAATCATGAACATTCTGAAATGAGTCTATTTTCAAACAAAAAAATTATTGAATTATCATGCGTTATTTGAGAGAAATGATCAAATTTTAACAACATGCGAGACTGTAAAATTACTTTTGACAAAAGTTATTGGTCAAGTTTAAAATTGTTTAGAAATTTGAATTTATTCTCAAAAGTAATGAATTATATATTTTTTAAAATCTTATAATGTATACTTCTATTAAAAATGAGATTTGTAAAAATTTGACTTTTATATTTGAGAAATGATAAAAAAATTATGGTATACTTATTTTATCTGCTGACAATGTGACTCAGCAGAATGACCCAGTTTGAAAAATTATATTTATCAATATATAAGTGTAAAACATGTGTATAATATATGCATTTAAACTCAGCATATCTGTTTCATAAATAAATTTAATTCATCATTTTGTTTATATCATAAGTTATATTTTACTATTTAAAACTTATATAATGCAGATTTCAAAAATGATTTTTTCAAAGAATTATATATACATTTGATATAATAAACTGTTTCAATCTAAGATAGTATATAAAACAAATTATATATATATATATATATATTTATTTGAGTCTAGTTTCATATAAATTAAATTTATTATTTTTTGATTTTGTAGAATAAGATATAATCAATTTACTATATAAATATCTAATTTGACAATTTCATATTTTGGCATATGTAGTGTATGTAACTAAACAATAAACTTAATACTATAATTTATCCATATTGTCCACTAGAAATATATACATATAACAATTTTTAATTTGTTTTATTATTAACAAAAAATCAATATGAAACCTTGAGACTAACATTTATCATATAATGACTTACAAATACTATAAATTAATATAATAATACTATAATAAATAATAAATAAATTATAACTTATAACTTTAATTGTAAGTTATAATATTGGTTAGTCATTATAGTAGTATGATTTCTAATTTCTAATTATTGTAGTCAATTTCTTGAATATTATGTGTTATTCTATGATAAATTTCTACTCAAATGTCAATAATTTCTAATTATTGTAATTAATTTATAACATTATAAATTATAATAACTTATAATAATATGAATTAATAGTAAGAATTTCAAATTAGAAATAATAATTTGAAAATTGAAATTTTAAACTTTTCTTTGTTACCAACGGACAAGTCATAGAAAAAATCAAATTTCAAAATTTTTTTTCGACAGAAAGTCCATCAAAAAAGTTGTCGAAAAATGAAAATTTAAATTTAAAAAATTTTTTTTCTAATGGAAAGTCTATCAAAAAAGTTATTGGAAAATTGAAATTTTAAATTTTTGCTTTCGTCAGAAATACCATTAAAAATTCTATCAGAAAATTTATTGGAAAATGAATTTTTTAAATTTTTTAATGGAAAGTCCATTAAAAAATTGTTAGAAAATTGAATTTAATTTTTTTTTGTTTCCGTCAAAAATTCCATTAGAAAATCCGTCAGAAAATGGAAATTTTAATTTTTTTTGTTTCTTACGGAAAGTTCGTTGGAGAATTGAATTTAAATATTTTTTGTTTCCATTAGAATTTTGTTGGAAATGCCATTTGAAATTGCATTTGTTAAATTATTTTTGTTTCCAATGGAAAGTTTGTCAAGTAATTGAATTTTAAAATTTTTTGTTTTTGTCAAAAATTCTATTAGAATGCTGTCAAAAATTCTATCAAAAATGAGTTTCTTGACAGGATGTTGGCATTTGTGTCCTAATTTCCGACGGCTTGACCATTGGAAAAGCTGTCAGAAAATTGTAATTTTAAATTGTCCATCGGAAGCAAAGTTTTTAGATTGGGATTTGTGTATATTTTTGAGGGTCATCCAATGGTCCAGGCATCGAAAATATGCTTTTAAAAACTCTCCCTTGCTCTATTTTCGTGCACAACTTTCTCTCTATTTACTCTGACTCCCATTCATGCTCTGATGTTCATGTGCTCGTTTGTCATGTACTATCCGTCGTGCCTTCCTCCATTGTTGCCACCACCCATCGAGCCTCTTTTGGGCCCATCTACTTTGCGGTGCTTAGCCATCGTCTTTACTCTTCCATTACTGCTTTGCCTCCTCTAGGACTAGCCACGCATATATATATATATTATATATTACTCTTAGTCTCCTCAATTTGATCTTCTATTTGTTCTATTGATATGCATACATTGCCCTATTTTCTCTAATTTTTTGATAACTGTTCTATATGTATTATTTTATATTTCTAATTTAGAAAATTTTTGTATTTTTATATTATTTTTGTGATTTTTGTATTATGCTATTTTGTTAAAATAGACTTTTTGTAATTTTTTTTTAATTTGGTGCTTATTGTAGAGATTTAAGCAATGGCTTTCGTTATCATTTTGACCATCTAAAGTTGATGCATGGACACCACCATTACCGATTCTTGGACATGCATTGGATGGAGAAGACATGTTGGATGAGACTGAAATGGACCAATATTTTATAGGTTTTTTAAGGACATACTTACATTTTTAATTTCTATCACACCCCACCCCTGTCTAACTGATGAGGTGTAATAGCCGAGCAACAATTGACATACCACTGTGCCTAAGGCCCAGCAATGTGTTGGTCACTGTACCCTACTCTAATTTTCCTCATCAGCTGTGCTATCTATTTGTCTAGCAAACATCTAGAATCGTTTGAGTCAATACAATTACTCGCCTCAAATTATTTTGGCTATGCTGGCCCAACCTCCTTTAGGTGCATTTCAATGTCAGTGTAGAGCTACTATCCAAGCTACATCCTTTTTGTTCCTATAAAAGGGGAAATGGGGAGTGAGACTTTTGTTCCAATGAGTGACATGCTACCTAATCATAGTAGAAATAGTAAGAGTTTCTTATCATCTAACTATAAATAAAAAGATTAACAATACTGAAGAAACTTTTATTCTTGCCTGGTAACATAAATCATATAACATGAATAATAGTGAGAATAAAGCATAATTGATGATAAGAAAATCGTAAGAAATCACCATGATTGAGTCGATATTATATGTTGTATATCAATCACGATACAAGTCAAGACCAATGAAAGTATTAGAAAGTCATAGGAACAGAAAGGAACATAAGATTACTATGCATATCATGTGGGTGTCTTTGATCAGGTGTACACAAAACAAAATCATGTGCTCTAAGGGTAGTAAAGTCAAGAAAAATCATAAAATTGAAAAAAAAAAAAAAAAACACATGCTGGGCGCTATTGCACTGTGTAAGCTATACTGTGGGTCGCCGTCATCCCTCTGGCCAAACCAACACAATCTATGGCATCTGAGACCCTTACTGGGTCCAAGTCACATTTTAATCATATACTATTATATGTGTAGGACTGCCACATGTCCCAAATGACTGTCCAGTATTTAACTTAGTGCTGAAGCACAAAATACTATAAAATAATCGTAAAAATGTATTGAACAACAAAAATAATAATAGAACTGAAATCAGAATATACTTGATTATTTCCTGTTTTTGGTTATCAACATAACCATTTAGTTTGGAAAAATAAACTTTTATTTATTAAAACACAATTTAGAAAATAGCTAAGATTAGAGAGATGTCACTCACCTGTCTTCGATCGAACTCCTTGGAACTAACTCCTGTCGGCATTCTGGCTGTTTACATTCTTTTCCTGGGAACCCATAAAATGTCCATACGAGATTTATACAATATGTTAGTGAACATATGAGATGGACGTGACTGCTAAAACTTTCTATCTTTTATAACTTACACTTATTTATTCCTAATATAAGTCTTTTACATAAAAAATCATTAAATTAATTAAATTTGACTAAATTATCTCCCAATCGGCTCTCGTATCTTCCTAACTCGACTTAGATCCACTTAATTATCTTTGATCTAAACATATTTCTCATTAAACCTATATAAATTAACCTTAATGATATTGAACCGAACAAAATTCTCGTTAAACTAATATAAACCGGTCCCTAAGGATAGGGAACTGAGGTAAACACCCTTAAACTAGCCCCAAGAGCCCTGAATCGGTTAGAACTAGTCCTAAACATTGTCAAGTCAACTTGAACCGGGGCCACATAGCCCTGAACCAGGCTGGTTTATCAGGGAAACCTTAAATTGTACTAATTTTATGTTGAACTGGCTAGAATTAGACCGAACCAGATTGAGAACTCAACCTAATTAGATGTATCCCAACCTACTCTCTCCAGAATCGGGATGAACTGGTCCTAAATCCCTTCAGACCAGCCTGAACCAGCTGTTCCTATCTCAATTGGACTAAACCCAGTTCAGGTAAACCAGCCTAGACTCGTTTCTAATTGGGTCTTATCTCCTTCACTCATTTCCTTTGTAATCAGACCCGAATAGCTTCAAACCAAAATTTTGAGCCTTACCTGGTTATCTGATGCAATCTAGTGGCCGACCCAAATGCTAGCACACTTGGCAAACCTGTTTAACTTCTATCCTGACTAAGCCCGCAGCCAAAGTAGCTGGAAACTCTCCCAGTTTTCCTCCCCTATTCCAGCAGATTGCAAAGGACTCAAATCCTAATTAATCCTAAAAGATTTTGACTTAACATCATTCAATAAGGGCCACAGATCACCCATAAGGTTGGGTGAGCCATTTCCTAGCTGAGTTCCTAGCAAAATGGCCAAGAATCCATTGATTCCTCCTTTGGTTCGATCAAACATGCTACTGAATAGGTTGTAGTAGATTAGGAAACCCAGCCTTGTGAGGTCTAATTAATCTGCGACCCACATGCATGCTTGTACTGTGACATCCCAAACCTAGGAATTCATTTCTAATTTAAAAAAATATATATAATAATTAAATAATAACCTAAATAAATACATGAATAAAGTTAAGATAAAACTAAATAAATAAATAAGAAAAGTTTAGAATTTAGGAGTTCAATGAGGGAATTTAGAAATTTTAATAGAGGAATTGAGAATGAGGCTTAATTGACAAGACTAAATTGAAAAGGGGCTAATTGAAGAAATCAAAAAGAGTTGGGACTTAAATAGAAAAATTAAGGAATATAATTGCAGCAATTAAATTAACCAGGGCTTATTTAGGCAATTCTAGGGACTAAATTGAAGAAAATTAAAGAGGAAAGGACCATAACAAAGACTCTATAAATTTAGGGGCCAAAGGAGAAAATGATCAAGGACCAATTTGAGGAAACCAAAGACTTGGAGGATTAAAGTGAGAAGCTTGAAAAAAAAAATTTGCAATCAACCTTCGCAAGGTTGGTGGCAATGGTAGCCACTGACTAAATGGAAGGTTTGGGGTTCAACAAGAACCCTATAAACTGGTCAAGACCCGTCTGATTTCAAGCAAGAGAGAGAAACCACCTGAAAAATTCAAGCTTTGCTATTCAAACGGACTAGACCCATTTTGTGACCCAAAGCTTGCTGCCGTGAGAACTAGGAAAAATTTTTAGGGAATTGGGAAACAATTAGCCACCAGGCCTAGTATAAATTGAACATTTAAATTTCTTGGTGGATATAAGCCCACTCGAGCCTCACCAAACCGGATTTCTCAAAAAAAATTTTCAGAATTGTAGCAATAGTAGCGACGGAACAAAGCCAGCAAACCAGGTGGATTTCCCGTCCTTTTGGTCATCTTTACTTTCGAATGGAAGCTTACCCAGCTTTGTTGGAAGGTTTAACATCATGGTAGGTGGTTAATTCCATCAATTGAGTAGTTAAAAGCTCAAATTTCTAGCTTTAAAGCCATCTAGGTCCTCTGCTTTGTAGGTGGACGGAACAGAGGAGGAAAGCCAGAACAATTCTAGTTTCTCCTATCACGAATTTGCCGGGAAATTGGTTAACCAGCCTCGTCAAGTATTCATGCATATCGGGCAACCAAGGGTTGGATGATTAGGTAAAATTTTGAAAAAATCTTTAAACCATCAGTCTCTAGGGAATATTGGAGGGAAAACACCGGAAAGGAGGACAACAGAGGACAATTTGATTGGTTGTGTTATTTGAACCGTGGATTCCGCCAAAATTTAATATTGGAATGGCAGTTTTAGGCCGATTGTAAGAGGGTTTCGAGCTAGGGTTATTTGGTTCTGTTAAGAAAAGTTGAATTATTAATTAGTCAATTTCTTCAATGGTTTAGCCTTGTTGGTCAGGTTCAACATGAATTTGGTTGTTTTAAGGCTAATTAAGATATTAATAGCTGTTTCAGGGGTTCATCTATTAAGTTTATCGCCGGTTCAGGGTTTAGGGGTTAGAATAAGCGTTGGTTTGTTAAGTTTAGGGTAAAAGTTGGTTTAAGAAAATTGAAGTTGGTTTGTAGAACTTATCCCGGTTTAATAGCATTTGAGGCAGTTTTTGCCAGTTCAATGGGATCATGTCCGATTCAAAGATAATCAAGAAAAAAAATTAAATTAATTTAAGGATTTTAAAGTCAGGTTAAAGACAAATTAATTAGTTAAAGGAATTATATGCAAATAAATCATTTTTTCTCTAAGGATAAATAGATTTTAGGTTTATACATTTTCAAATATTGCTTAAACCTAGCTATATATATTTTATAAATTTCTAGGTAAAAAAAGTGCACGTATTCAAAGGATTGTCGAGGCTGAAGTTAAAGAATTTCGATGGATTAGGTGAGTGGCATCTTCCTAATCTTAGTTATTTTTCAAAATATATTTTTTATTTAAATAAAAATCTATTTTCCAAAAATGTTCTATGTTGATACATAAAACTGGAAACACGTCAGCTATGTTCTAATTTTAGCCATATGATAGATTTAATGATATTCATGATTTTCTGATGTTTTGTACTTCGGCACCAGAGTTAAATGTTGGGCAACCACCTGGAGGAAGTGGTAGTTCTACATGCATCATAGTATATAACATAGTATATAACAGAGCATAGCATTTGAATCCCGTAGAGGATTCTATAGTATTGCAGAGGCTGCAGACTGTGTCAGTCTAACTAAAGGAATGGCGGCAGCCCTCAGTGTAGATTACACAATGTAGTAGCGCCTGACATGTTTTATGGATATCATGTTTTTATGATTTTACTATCCTCAGATGCACTATTATTGATTGTGCACACTGATTAGACCACACACATGATATATGCACCATGAGTCTTATGATTTTAGATTCCTTGTGCTTCCTTGATTTCCTAAAGATACATGAATCGAGATCTTGATTTGATGATTGTGCAAATATGATTTCTAGATACATATAAGATTTCTCTTGATTTCTAGATACATGATTTTCTGATATAAACGTGATTTATTTTTGAATTGAGCTTCCTTATGGATTTCTAGACTTTCAATATTCCCAACCATATTGGTTTATCTCATTATCTATTGTTACATAGACTTGATTTTCCCCGAGCAGAATTCATATGTTATGTTTATTGTATCAAAATTTTATGAAAAAGGTATGATTGGCTATTGTATGACGAAAAGCTGACTGTTTCCACTAAGATTAGGCAGAGTGTCATTTATTGGGACAAGCATCTCATTCTCCATTTTTCCTATGCAGGAATTAGTATGGGCAGTAGTATTGTATCGTACGTAGTAGAGGTTAGGCCAGTATAGTTAAGTCAATAAGGTGAGTATGTATATTATTTCCAACAGTGAAAATGTGAGTCAGATATATTGGTAAAATAGTTTAATGGAAAGATATTAGAACAGAGTTATAGTGGCCAATGTGCTGCTGTGTCAAGGGGCACAGTGGTACATCAGCTACTGCGCGACTATTATATCTTACTAAGTCAGTAAGGGTAGGGCGTAACATGTACTATGAGAGCTTTTAACATATTTTTAGGGTGAATTTCAGTCCAAACATGCTAACTCTACAGAAATTCTTGGGCAAAAAGGGCTCTCGGCTAACAAAGGAAAACCAGCTCTATTTTCAGAATGGAAGCTTGAACTCAATCGAGTGTCTCCCCCTCTTCCAGAACAAGCACTTATTCATCCATTTAAAGGGGTTCCAGTCAGTTTTGGAAGCTTTCCCAAGTTAATGGCTGCCTTTTTTGCTGACTTGAGAAGGTCAGTGATGGCTTCCTTCTTTTTGCACTTCAGTCCCTTGGTTTTGCCATTTCTTTCAGATTAACCCCCATCTAAATCCTACTTTGGTCCCCGAGATCTCAATCCTTCTATCCGAGCCCCACTTTTCTATTTTCTTTCTATTTTAACCTCTAGAATTCCTAATTGAACCCTATTTAATTAAAATTTTCACTCATGCCCTCACTTCTTCAATTTAAGCCATAATTTTCTTAATTTCTTCAATTGCCTCCCTTATAGCTTCTAATTAGTCTTTTATTCTTGGATTCCCTTCGATTAAGCCCTCGAGATCTTAATTCTATTCCTTATCTACTCCAATTGTATCAATAGACCTCCTAATTTTTTATTCCCCCTAATTTATTTTCTTAATTTCCTTATTTAACTCATCTAACCTTTTTAACTATTGACCCATGTTCAGGAATTCATTTATTTCTTTAATATTAATGCACATATATATAATATCTATTTATATGTAGTTTAATTAGGGACTACTTACAATTTCAATCTATTTTTTATTTTATTAATAGAATTTCAAATATTTTAATATCAATAATTCATGTGTAGTTACTAATAATTTAATAAATATATTAAAAAATTAAATATAAAAAATTCAATAAACAACATATTTGGGAATATAAAAATGAAATATAAAAACATTATATAAATTAAAAATTATTAAAATGTCAAATGGAAAAATCAAATAAAAGTAAAAAATACAAATATAAGAAAAATAAATGGAAATTCTGTTAGAAATTCTATTAGAAATCCACTACTTTCTTGTGGTGTCAATCTAAAAAGTTAAAATTTTGATTTTTCATATCTTTGTTCAACTTGTATGATAAAATAATACAATCAATACAAGCATTCTGTTATTAGTTAATAGTCTTTATTTAAATAAATATTACAGAACATAATTTTCCCCCTATAAAGCTACTATTTACCAACTTTCGAGATATTCTCTAAGATATAAATTATTAAAGATAGACTTGTTCTATACCCTTTTTGTTGAAACAAAATGTAAATATGTTTCATTTAAAAATTATGTTGTTTGTTTGCTAAACTTTTTATTAAACAAGTAAACAACAATTTTAGATTCTAGGGCTTCAGAGGTTGACCCTAGCATGGGCAAGGAACCCATTGGGTGGTTCCAATAGCCTACAAGGTAGGTTCCACTCCCAACAATTTTCCAACTAGTCCACAGGATAGGCTTCAGATTCTATCTTCGGAACCTGCCTAAAGACATCCAAGCCATGCCCATGCTAAAAGACACTATGAAATTTTTTCCCTTAGGATGAAACTTGACTGTGCGTCAAATTTTATAATTACAATTTGAGTCAAAATTTTTTGAGTTATACTCATTGTGAAAAGTTGTGTGGATGGTGATACTTTTCAATTATGTGTTTTGTAAAAATCATTTGGACAGTGTTGACCTAGTTCTTCAAATCAGGTCAAGTTATCACTGTCCAATGAGCTAAATAGCCACTGTCCGATAATTTGTTGCTGGCCAGTTACTACTAGCACTAGCCACCCCTGTCAGTGGCTTTTGACACCAAGCTAGCAAGTCACCTACTGAAAAACAATCCGATTAACTTGCAGCTAAGTTTACCCAAACTACACAGCTAGCTTTTTCAGTTGGTCACATTTTTGTGACTAGCGTTAGTGTTGCTAAGAGACACTGACTAACCATCTTCAGTGACGCCCAATTGATCACCATTGTTCGCCAATCCTTTGTCTAAACAACCATAAAGCCCTAAAACCTATTGGTCATTCGCCTATGCTTGTTGGTAGCACCTAAAGATTGCCAGCAATTGTTTGGCATTGCCAATTGATGCTAACGTTGGTGGCGTTGTGGCTAGCTAGCAACATTGGCCGTTGACGATGGCTTAAGAGTGATATTTATAGTGGTGATAGCTGGTTTAAATTTTAAGTCATGAATGCAAAACATTAGAGGTGACCATAGTTCAATTTGTTTCAATTTTTTACAAAATTATACCATACCATCTTTTTTATTTTTAAGTGTTAAAATCAAAATTATACTTTTTAATGTCAATACTATTCTTTAGTTTTATTCAGTTTTCATATGATTCAGTACAATTTTTCAAAATTTTAACTATATTAAAGTATTTAAATAAATTAATAGAATTTTTACAGAATCACACAGACATGATTCTTTTAGTCAATTCTACTACGACTTCAAATTATTATAGAAAAGTTTCAAGATCTATTAAGATTAAATAAAAATTAATTTAATAACTCAATCATGTTACTAGTACACACTATTTTAAATAATTAAATAAAAAATGTTTCAATGGCAACATTTGACATAAATAATAAAAATCGTATCAAATAAAAAAGTAAACTATGCTTAATTAAATTTAACATGAAAATTTAAATCAACTTAATTAAAAACCTACCATTACTTTAGTAATTTACTTAATTTATGTATAATATAAATAATTTAATTAAAGACATATAATTCAATTATTTAGAAGTTTAAATATTTGTGTATAATATAAATAATTTAATAAATTATTACATAATATATTGGTATCTTATGGATTTAACTTTAATTTTGTTTTCTTGAGTAAGTTGATATTTATGTATCTATATATTTATGTATAATATAAATCTATGTTCAAGTATATATATTTATATTTATATGAGTAGATAAAATTTAAATGTATATGTGTGTACATAAAAATATATGTATGTATGTGTTTGTGTATATATAGGCATATGTATGTGTGTGTGTACACACACATATATGTTTATATAAATATATGTTGGTAATTGAGATATAAGATATAATAATTTCTATTTTAAAATTTGAAATCTAATTTTGAAGTTTCTACATTCATTTGGTAATTATAAATTTCATTTTTAATTTCAAGTTTTTGACAAGAAAAAAGTTTAGTACTTAGTTCAAATTTCTTTATATATAATTTTGTTCATTTAATTATTGTTTTCTTTCTAAAACAACTTTTTAGGTTATTTTTTTTGGCTATTTAGAATAGACAAGTGCGTGTGAGATTTTTTTTTTTTTTTTTTTAGAACTTCACCACAATATAACCTAAATCTGATTTAAAATAAAAGAAAAGATAGAAAAGAAGGAAAGTTAAGAAATTAGCTTATAAGAATATAATATATATTAGATTCTTTTTCCCTATTTAATCTCTAATATTTATATTTTTTTCCATTTAAGTTCTTGACTTTTTAATGTTTTCAATTTATTATTAAATTATAATTAATACTTAAGAATTTAATTATTTTTCATATAGAATAAATAATTTAATAAATATTATAAATAATATTCAATTCTTTATGATTTTTTTGGTGTAGATTTATAAAACCAAAACGATTTTAAAATATTTGGTACTTTATTAATTAATACTAAAATCTATAGTTTTTAAAGAAAAATCTAATTTTTGTAGAGTTCGATTTTAAAAATTATGAACACCACTACAAATATTTTTGAAAGCTTACCTCAAACTTTGGAAATTTAGAGTCAATGATTTTTATTACATGACTTTAGTCCTGCGTTAAATAAACAAGTTTAGAACTCAACTGCAAATCAAAGTCATGACTCTAGGCACCCTCCATCCAAATTGGATGGCATACATGTGTAAAAGACTAAACACCTTTAGGATGCCAAAGTATATTGAATTTTCAACAAGGCAACTATCCTGAAAAAACCACTAATCATTTTTCTTTATTATTAGTTTCATAGGTAGGGTGCACCCTAATAATCAGGCGACCATCTTCACGTGTTGCTGAACTTTTAAGTCAAAAAAAGGCTAATTCATTGGAACTAGAAGTTGATAGGTATCAAGACTCAAATACAAGATTAAAAGTGCTCGGATAAGAGACAATTTGTTTTATTTTACAGTTGAATATTAGCCTTACCACAGACACGCGTAATGTGGGCTATAGAATCTCATGCTCCCCAAAACCTGCAAATGCAGGAGTTCACACACTGGAGGTGCCTCAACAAACGTTTACTAAAATGAATATGAATTAGTAATTGGTTGTCAACATTCAGTAAAAGCTGAACTCAGCTAACAATCATAACAAAAAACTACATTAATCCGCAATATCCAACTTACTAATAAGTTCCAAGTATGCATCTTTTTCAGATATCTTGATTTCATCTGCTAATGCTTCCGACGCCATATATATCCATTCACTGTAAGGGTGGGAACGGTCTTCAGCATTAAAAGCATGCACCTCATTCTTAACTTCTATCCAGCTCCAACCAGGTACCTTCTTAACCCCCCCTCTCCTTCATCAACCTCTTTACATGAGATTTTTCATCCCACCTCTTAAGATGTCCATACATGTCAGAGAGGAGAACATATGTACAGTGTTCTTCAGGCTCTAATTCTAGCAAACTGCATGCCACTTGAGTTGCCAACTCTATATCTCCACAAATCCTACAAGCACCCAAAAGGGTTTTCCACACCATTGCATCTGGTTCAAATGGCATTGCTTTGATCAAGGCTTTTGCCTCATCTAAGCGTCCAGCCCGCCCCAAAAGATCAATTCCACAGGCATAATGCTCCATTCTGGGAGGAATTCCATAATCAGATTCCATAGATTTTAGTATACTGCAACCTTCTTCTACCAAACCAATGTGGCTACATGCAGTCAAAACTGCAACCAATGTTATGTGATCCAGCTTTACCTTGCTTTCTCTCATTAGATTAAACAGATCAAGTGCAGTTTTACCCTGGCCATGTTGAGCATAACCAAATATGATAGAGTTCCAAGTGATGGAGCTATCCTTAGCAGTCGCTTCAAAGGATTTTTGAGCATCCTCAATAGTCCCACACTTGGAATACATAAAAATCAAGGAGCTAGCTACAAACTCATTAGACTCAAAACCAGATTTTAGAGCCAAGGCATGAATTTGTTGGCCCAATTGGAGTGTCGCAATATCAGAGCAGGATCGAAGTATTGCAGAAAAGGCATAATGATCAAGCTCTAGAGGACCTGATTGCATCAGCCTAAAGAACTTGAAGACCTCTTCAATCAATCCATACTGTGAGAATCCTGTCAAATTGAATTCTGAGAAAACATGGTCCTTCACATCCATGTTTTCATATATCCTGAATGCATCATCCACATACTTTCTATTTGATTTGAGATACATGGTTATCAATGAATTAGAAATTGTTGTTGATTGTTCCAAACCCCTCTTAATTACCAATGCATGCAATGATTTTCCTAGACCTTGATGTGCATCTCCAAAACAAGCACTTATTATACTAGTGTATGTATAAATATCTGGGTAGAATCCTAGTCCCTGCATCTCCAGGAAAATTCTAAATGCAAGGTCTGCTTGATTGTGAGCCAGGTAAGCTGCTAGCATCGAATTCCAAGTGACTAAATCTCGGGAAATAGTGACATCAGCAAACACTTTCTTGGCATCTTCAATAGAGCCACACTCTGAATAAGAAGTAATCATGGCATTACATATGGTAGCATCAAATGCTAGCCCAAGCTTTATGATTTTGGCATGGATCTGCATGGTTAATTTATAACACTCAATGTCATCAAGCAATGTCAAAATTGGAGCAAACGTACCATCATCAAGCCTTACACCTTCCCGCTCCATAGAGTCTAGTAACAGAAATGAGGTCTCTCGGTCACCTGCTTGTACATAGCATGAAACCAGAGAATTCCATGAGACAGAGTTACGTTCAGGCATGAGATTAAACACCATGGAAGCATCCTTAATCCTGTCACACTTGGCATACATGTCCAAAAGAGCACTTGCTGCATAAACATTTCCTCCATGGCCTAACTTAACAAGAAGTGAATGTGCTTGCAGCCCAAGCTTAATGCGACCCTCACAAGCAATCCCTTTAAGTATGCTTCCAAAGGTATACCCATCAGCCTTAAACCACGTCTTATCATGCTTTTCAGAAGCTCCCAAGCACTCACTAGGTCCCCATGATTTGTATAACAAGTAATCATTGAGTTCCATGTAACAGTATCTCTGTGGGGAATTTCGTTGAAGAACTTGAGGGCAATACCCAACTCCCTGCATTTTGCATACCAGCTTAGAATATTGTTTGCTGTGTATGTATCAGCTATGGCTCCTAATTTAGTTGCCCAACAATGTGTTGCCGAAACCTCGTGCAGAGAAATGACCGAGCTTTCAATGAGAGAACGCAATGGCAATGGCCTCATCCACTACTATCATAGTTATTTTCTGCTGTGAAATTAGGACCTTGTAACCAATTTGAGATGATACAGCATAAAAGCCAAAAAAATTAACCAAATTAAACCATGCGGAGGATTTTACCAGCAAATCAACAAGCAGTTATATTTTTCCCGTGCACCCGGAGGCTACCACCTATCAATAGACAGTTTAATGAGAACAGAAACCGAATAAAGCTGGCTAGAACAGGTAAACCAGAGCAACGACGAATTGAAGCAGAACGGCAAACCAAACCCGACCGCTAAACCAACCCCGTCCAATAACTACCCGGATAAGTTAAAATGGAATCCAGAAGCACAAAGAAACCGATATTGAACCCTAAAGCAGATCTGCACAGGCTTTTAGGGTTTAGATGAGAGAAAGTTGTCAAAGGCGATCCTCAACTGACGGCGGCGGTAGGTCGACGGCTGCTTCATTGACCAAGGCTCGCACTCGATCGGCTCTCTCTCTCTCTCTCTCTGCAGAGAAGAGGACTCCCAATACTAGGGTAACATTAGGGTGTTCACGGCTCCGTTCAGCTTGGTACATTTTCGATTTCTTTTTAAATTGAATTAAATATATCAATTTTAAATTTTATTGATCGGTCTTGTAACTGTTTAAAAAATTAAACCGAATCGAGTTAACTTAACCCAGTTTGATTTGATTGACCTACTAAGATTTATAAATTATTTTTTGTATAAAAAAGTTAATACGTGTTTTAAAAATATTTAAACTAAAATTATTCTAAAATTCAAAAGTAAAATTTTTAAAAGTCATCTAATTAAATTCTTCTTAAACAAGTACAATAATATAAATCAAAGGACAACAACAATAATAAGAACAAAAACATAGCTTGGCAAAACTTTTAAATCAGAGACAAGTTTGTCACTTGAATTTCTCACAACATAATTTCAAATCTTTGGATCCTGTATAAATTTTATAGAACATCATATAAATTTTACGGAATATCAATTAAAGGAATTGTTTCATTTTATACACATAGCACCTTAAGGGAAAAATTAAGATCATCTCTAGATAGTTATGCTATGACAAGGAAAAGAAAGTTATGACTATGATACAATTAGCATTACACATAGTTAACAGTTCTTGAACTTTGAAAGAACCTGATGTATGAGATGCAATGCCATGGGGCATGTGGATGGCAATGGTGATCTTGCATTTTACATGAAATCCAAACTCCAATACAAGAAATGGCTGCAAATAGTATCTACATAATAGCAAATGGTATCTTCTCAGATGATCTAGCACATCAACATTTTAGGCCCACTTCTCAATTCTTAAACAAAAAAAAAAAAGAGAATTTCACAAAATAAAAAGGCTATATTAAGAAACTTTTGGACAAACACAATAATTGAATTATAGAGTGATATGAAACAGGGAGAACAAGTACTGCACAAAATTTCTGTCTATCAAAAGAGAAAAGAAAAAGAAAATACATGGAGTCAACATTTTTCTAAATGCATTTAGCACAACGCTTTTGATGCATAAGTAGGCTTCCATAGCCAACGAAAATGGTGTTAATTCTCAGATTCTTGCTCTACCAATAGGATCACAGAGTGGCAAGAGGAACGTGCATGGTTGAAAATAAAAAATAATGTGAAAAACCATGAAGTTCCATGTTTCTTCTATCCTTTAATTGTACACCGATAGTAACACAAACTTTAATCACCCTATAGGCCATAAAGTTGCTAGAAATTTCTTGATGCTATCTAGATATCAAAAATGAATTCACGCAAAAAAGGAGTTAAACATCTCAAGTACAAAAACATTCAAAAAGAAATGCACAGATAACACTCTAGTTAGTATTTTGTTTTATATTATTCTTCACCAAAAAAAGAAATGTTTCCTTGTGTGTCCCTAAATGCCTAGAGGATATTCTAAAGTTTGATTTTCCAATTAACTTTTTTCTACGAACTTTGATTCTACAAGTAGAATGAAATGCAACATTTGGTTAAGAGTAAATGGCAATTACCATATAACCAATCCTTGAAGTATACATGGAATGCACTTGATAATTCACACTTGTGGGTTTCTTTAAGCGGTGCTTCCCTCAAAATTTACTCAATCCCCCTAAGCTATTGTGTTGAAACACAATAATTTTACTTAACTAAGCATTTGTGATGTAAATAAAGCTAATTTATAACTTGCATATTTCTACTTCTAAAAGGTAAATATATGCAAAACAAAGTAATTGTTAAGAGAATATGATGGTGATGGAAAGATTAGCATGGCTCGATACACGTACATTCCTATGCTGAGATATCATATAAGCATTCAGTAATGCAAATGGATTGTCTTTCGTGGTTCCAAAAGAGTCATTTTGAAACCAATTTAGAATTTGTGTACAAAGAAGTGAGGCATCTAGATTAAAAGCATATCCTTTTAAAAGAGCAATATATACAATATGTCAAGCTAATAAAAATGCCCGTAAGCTGAAGATATGCCATAAAATGGGCAAGACATAATAGCGGATGACAAGAAACAAAAATTCACAGCAATTCATTAGTATCAAAATATCCTCTACTAGGAAATTTTAGCCATTTCAACCAAAAATAAAATGCATACCAAAAAATTAGTGAACTAGTCTAGGTCTAGGCAAATAGCCGACTCAGTTTGAACATTAGAAACACTTAATTTATTAAATGAGTCTTCAATCTGCAACATCGTTACTTAAATTCATAATCCATATAATACACGAGTGCTGAACCTAACTTTTACAAAAGCAAATGACCTTTTCAATAACTAAGTAGAAGGGCCCATGTTTAATCAGCAAGGACTAAATCAGAGACTAAGGGAGATAATCAACAGGAGATAAACCAAAGAGAGGTTTGCATGCATTCAATTAGTAGGAGGTAAATCAACTGCAAGGTGCATTCAATTAGTAGGAGATAAATCAGCCATAATCTTTGCATGCATTCAGGAGAAGGTTTCCAAGCAATCTCATTAATGTTACAAATCCAAAATCAAATTTAATAAATATATAACAAATACATGAAGACAGTTCAACAAATTAACAAATCAACATATCTTCAGTCACCGGATGTGACCAAAGCTTTGTGTCACCAAATTCTTCACTGTCTTCATGTTCACCATTAGGCACTGGCACTATAAAGCAAACAAACCAATAAGTATATCACTATAAAATAAGGATATCATCAGATGTGTAAGTTGCATAGCAATTTTGGATTAGAACTCATCAAAAATTTCACATGTAATTATTCAATATTCATCATCCGAGACATTGAGTAGGCCAAGTTCATCTAACCACAAAAAATTAGAAAGAAAATAATGATTAATCTTCCAAATTAATAAGTGTAAGTAGAATAATGAATCAATGAAAATAAATAATTAGTATGCTACCTATCTCCACTTTCTCAAAACCATCCATAGCCTCTTCCATGTAAAGTGATAAAAGGCTGGACTAGAACTAATTTTGAGAACAAATAGGTGCCTCCACTGTTCTTAGAGTTAAAAAACTCCTATATTGATCAAGAACTCAACCTCCAGTGCTAAAAGTTGATTTTGAGATAACAGTTGACTTAGGACAGCTAAGACATCTCTAGCTATTTGTGTAAGAACTAAAAATCTAGTAAAATTCATCTTCCACCACAAAAAAATGTCAAACTTGTTAACTTCAAGGTTTCATATTTATTTTAATAATAAAAAAATAAATTAAATTTATTATATATATATAATGGACAATATGGACAAATTATAATATTAAATTTATTATTTAACTACATAAACTACATGTGCTAGATTGTGAAATTATTAAATTAGACATGTATATAGTAAATTGATTAAATCTTACTATAGAAAAGTTAAAAAATAATAAAGTCAATTTTATATGAAACTATACTCAAATATCTTTATTTTGATGTATAATTTATCTTATATACTATTTTATATTAAAGGAATTTATTATATCAATTTCTTATACTGTCTTCTGAAAAGGTCAATGCTGAAATCTGCACGATATTAATTTTAATTAGTAAAATATAACTTACGATATAAAAAAAATTTAAAATCAATTTTATTTGTAAAATACACGTGCTGAGCTTTAAATATATATATTATATGTAGATTTTACATTTGTAGATTGATAGATATAATTTTTCAAAGTGAGCCACTCTGCTGAGTTACACTGTCAGCAGATAAAATGAGTATATCTTAATATTTTTATCATATCTCAAAATATAAAAGTCAAATTTGTATGAATATAATTTTGAATGAAAGTAGACGTTATAAAATTTTCAAAAATATATCATTTTTTATTTTTAAATATAAATTCAAATTTTTAGACAATTTTGAACTTGGCCAACAACTTTTATAAAAAGTAATTTTATAGTCTGACATGTTGTTGAAGATTTGATCATTTCTTTCAAACGGTATATGATAATTCATTGATTCATTTTTTTTAAAAAATAGACTTATTAAGGAGTATTGAAGAATTTTTTAAGATTTTTTTAACATTTGGAGCAATTTTATTTGACTTTTTGAAATAAGTCAATGTGCAGTTATTTTTGACAAATGATTTTATCTTTCATAAATGTTAACGTCTCTCCAACGTCTCTTTGGTGTTTTTTCCCATAAAAGGAGCATAGATTGAAGGAGAAGGACACAACAACATGCTCTCAAAGTCTCATCAATCTCTCTCTAAAATTCTTTATACTATATTGTTTATTATTAGATCAAAAAGTATATAGAGAAAATTGTTTTATTTTTTAAAGTGCCTCTTTGAAGTGAGATTATTTTTGTACATTAGTGGTAGCTAGTCCTACTTAAGAGGAATTGCTACATTTTTACTTCATCTTCACTACCATTTGTATTGGTGTTTGAAGTTCACCGAATCAAAGGTTTTGTAATTGAGATTTCTCACCTCCGCCAAGTGTAAGGGATTTTGTTTGTACTCAGGATTTCTTACCTCTGTCAATTGCAAGAGACTTAGTGGAACCTCGGCCGGTTGGAGCTCGAGAGAGTGGATGTAGACTTGGGTGGTAAGTCGAACTATTATAAAAGAGTTTGTATCTCCTATCCCTACTCTCTTTACTTTATTTAAATTATTTTATATTTATTGTTGGATAAATTGTATAAATTTATTTGATTCAATATTTTTTTATTATTACTTTTAATTTTTCACACTTTAACTCTTAGTTTCTACGATAAAAATGCAATTCACCCCCCTCTTGGGTTATCTTTTGGGACAACAAAATTTAGGCATATTCTTCTCTCTAACCTCTAAAAAATATTGTTTCAATTTAGATTTGTTATCTAAGTTGTCATCTCTACTTATATCCATGTCAAACTCCACAAGAAATGAGTTGTTCCCATCCATTGAACCTTCATCCACTTGTAATCTTGAAGTGTAAGGTTCGCCAACAATTTGGGATTTGTCGACATTGCTATAAAAATTTTTATATCTCCCATATATATTATTGATTATTTTTTTCACTTTTTCAAGCATACTGATACCAACTTCTTTATCAAAGATTTTCCAAAACTCAATTCCACAAATTTCATCTATATTTAGGATCAAGCATTGCTGCAATAAAAATAAGCATGTTCATAATTTTAAGATTCCCCAATACTTGTCATGCTTTGCTTTCATTTTTTTAGCCATCCTTCTTAGTTGTGTATCTTCACTCTCATAGAACTCTTCAAGGTATTCATGATCAAGCAAAACTCATGAAAATAATTGGATGAAGTGACAAATAAAGAATCGAAAACATTGAGAGTAGCATCATAAAAGATCTTTAAAAACTTAACAAAATAACGTGCACTATCCCAATCTTCACTTGTTGGAGGAGATATTGTTGATTTTATAACAAATTGAGCATCTTTTTCAGCCATCTTTATAAAAGTTTTTTGAAAGTTTAAAGTACTTTTAAGCATAAGATAAGCGGAGTTCCACCTAGTGAGAACATCCAATTACACCATGCTCTTATCTTGAATATTTGAAAGTTCAGCATATTTTTAAAATTTTTGTAACCGAGCAAGTGAAGCATGGACAAATCTAACAACATTCCTAATTCTAAGGACTGATTCATACATGTCTTGCAAACCACCATTCACCACAAGATTCAATTTATGAGCACAACATCTAACATACATGTATTCCCCTTGCATTACACTCCCATTCCAATCATTTATTTGCTTTTTTAAATATATTATGATAACATCATTTGAACTAGTATTGTCAATTGTAATTATGAAAACCCTTTTAATTCCCCAATTAGCAAGACATTTCGCAATCTTTTGACCAATTACCTCAACCTTATGACTAGCAATTTGATAAAAGTTGAAAATCCTCTCATGCAACTTCTAATAACCATCAATGAAATGTGCAGCGAGGAAAGTTGGTTCATATTTTGTATGGAAGTCCAACAATTAGTAGTCAAACTAAGACTTTGGGTTCCTTAACGTAAATTAGCCCTTAACCTCTTTTTCTCAAGCATGGAAAGCTTGTAACAATCTCTACCCATTGTTATTCTTGAAGGAATTGGAAGCAATGGTTGTATAACACTCATGAAATAACAAAATTCCTCACCTTCTATATGCTTAAAGGGTAATTCATCAACAGTAATCATCATAACAAGAGCTTACCTACATTTGTCGACATCAAAAGATATAGCAATTAAATTGCTACCACCCCCTTTCCCTTTCTCTTTCTTCTTGGCTGAAAGAAAGAATAGTTTGTTTGCAATCTAGTCATTTCCTAGGAAATTTATGACACTTTTTTTCTAAATGAACAGTCACATCTTTTGTCCCATTCTATTTTTTTTTTTTTAATTATAAGCATAATCCACCCCACACCAATTGCATGCTACTTTAGGCTAGTTGGGATCATGATTTTTCATTTTAGTAAAATGTTGCCAAATCCAAGATTCAACTCTAGAAGGTTTTCTCTTATCTTCATCTATAGATTCATTAACTTTTTTTTTCCTTCCTTTTATTTGATAATTTCATCCCTTTACTCTTGTTAGAGTGTTTAGCACTATCACCACTTTGTTCCTCTGATGAATGTGAATCTTCAATTTCTTTATTCTTAGATTCTTTTATTTGGGACTATTTCTCAATAAAAACCTCTTGGTGTTAAGCATTTGTACTTCTTCTGAGTTCATTTCATTTTCCATTTCTATTCAATCTAGACAAAATCTGAAATTATTCATATAATTTGTACACATAGATTAATAAGCTAAAGCTACATGTATATTTAAACAAAAAATAAACATATATAACTGGGAATAGAATCACTTTCTCATTGTTCTCTGAAGTTTCTAAGCAGGGTTTCTTGTTTTGTAATGTGGTAAACACTCGCTCATTTTCTTTTCTTAATTATTGTTATGGACTATTAATCATGGATTCACTTTCTGAATTCTATTTTAGCAACCATATTGTCTATTTCTTTCCCTCATTCTTAAGTTGGAACAAATAACTAGCTTGTAATACTTTTAAGTGGGTGGATTTTTTAGGCTACAAACACATGGGAACACATTTAGTTTTAGTTTGAGGACATGCAGGGTTGAATTCTATTTTTTTAGAAGTATAAATATATGGTAGTTGTGGTTTGAATTCCGTTCTTTTAGAAGTGTAAATGAACTGAGTAGTTGTATTCCAAATAAATTTATTATATGCTTTCTTAGTGGCATCTCTTATTTTATACATTGTGCAATCTGAACACATATTTTACGACTTTTGACTCTTGAACACATAATTTAGACATTGTGCAATCTTAGTTTTGGCCATGCTTGTTTTAAAGAGCTCATGAAAAGGAGTGGAGACAAATTGTTTAATAGAAAATTGAGCAGTCTCAACCACATTTCAACACTCCCTAAAAGAAAAATCAAATCAAAAGTAATAGCTACCATGAAAGATGAAGCGGATTAACTCTAGAAGCCCCACCCACAAAGTTCAGAGTGATGAATCACAATGAATCACAAAGTCAAATGGCTAGGTTATATCATAAAAATAGAGAATAGTCCAATTCAATAGACACCATATAACAACATATATTACTCTTAGTCTTCTTTTAGATCTCTCTCTCTCTTTCTCATCCATGTTTGCTGATTTGATACACATTGGGCCAAGCACTTACTCATATGTAGCAAACCATGGTTAGAAAATCAAGAAAAAATTTAGGTGGAAGCAATTGGTAGGAGGTTGTTAAGAAGGAAATTGGATGTAAATTTGGTTGTTCATACCTGTTAGTTAGTTGGAATTGTTTTAGTGTCTTATTTTAATCAACCTAATCAATTGGTTACACCAACATAAGTAAAAATAAAGAGATTGAAAGGGCTAAGGAATGATACTAAAATGTATTGTGATTTCTTCTTGTTGTATCTTCTATTCCTTTTTTCTCTCCTCTCCTTCGTTTCCTCCTTTTCCATCGGCCATTTTGTATATCTCTCTAGCCTCTATTCACTGATTTAATAATTTCCAAGGGCCATAGTATTTGTTTAGATATAACAACTGATGGTCAAGCAAGGAAGCCAAGATTTAGGTGGTAGCTCTAATGTGGATTACAGAGCAACATTAATGACAGCAGTTAATTATTTTAGTCCTACTAGTTTGGGGAGGTTAGTTATATTTATAGCTACCATTATATTATTTGTACTAAATTATTAATTAAGCTAACTAATATCACAAAAGTGTAAGCAGCATTGGAGAGATAGAAATTGTTTCTATATTAATTTCCAAATCTCTCTCCTTTACTTTAGTTATTTCCTCTTTCATTCTATCTATCCTTTTGTCTGTAGTTGCTGGTATCATAGCAAGTTGTGAACCAACTATAATTGCCATAAATACAGTAGCACGTGTGCTAAAATGTAGGGATTTTATCTCCATTGGTGAAGGTGATGCAAATCTTGAAAGATTTATTGCCATGTTTGTCACATTTCTGCCTTTAGTGTTGGAGATTAATGAAGGACTTGGCCTTTAGAGAAGTATTAATGAAATTCCAATTTGATTTGGATGGAAATAGGAGTGAAAATATTTAACTAGTGGCATAAGAATCAAGTGCTTGGATGTTGATAGGGTTGCAACCTTGGCAGGTTGGAGTAATTGAAACGCATCCAATCCTAACCCAAATAAACCTAAAAGTGCTAAGTCGAACCAAATTTGTTCTGACTAGATTTGAGCAAATTTTTGAACCTCCAATCTGTGCAAGCTATAGCCCTATTTGTTAATGAAGGGGAGAGAGAGAGAGAGACGACAACAGAACTTATTATTAGGTCTTAGGGTTTTTCATTTTCTATATATATATATATATATATACACACACACACACACACCAAATCAATGAGCAAAATTAAAAAAAAGGAAGCAAAGAATAGGAATTAGGAAGAGAGTCTAACCTATGCAAGGACAAGAGAAGATTTGTCGAATAAGAGGAGGTCCGTTGCACTAGCAACTGTGAGAGAGGGGCTGTTAGAGAGAGAGAGATGACAGAACTTAACTTAGGGTTAGGGTTTTTCATTTGCCATTTATATCTATATAACACACACACACACACATTATATATATATTAATAAATACAATTAGTTCGGTTTAATTTAGGACAAAACTAAAAATTGAACCGAACTGATTAGTTCAAGGGTCCTTAAAACTGAATTAAATTGATTCATTTCAATTTTATTCGGTTTTTGGTTTGTTTGGTTCACGTTGGATCGGTCCAATCGGTCCAATTCAGTTTTGAACACCCCTACTTAATAGTCAGATTTTCTATTTGTATATTTTGCTTATTATTAGAGCAGAGCTTTGGCTTTCGGTCGAATCGACCAGAGGAGACGACACACACCTATTGGGGCATGTTTCAAATCAGGTATTACATTATGCAAATAAAACTCTTTTTTAAAATTTGATTTTGGAAAATTTTAATTTGAGTCAAATTTACTTTGATAAATAAAATTAGTCTTTTCTGGAGGTGGTATAAGTGGAAAATGATATAATCTCCTTTTATTTTATACTTTCATAAATCTTTTACTCTTATGATATTAGTGTACAAATATGATATTACTCATTTAACCGTTGTTATTTATATTTTAGGAAAAACCTTTTTTATATGCTCTTAAAATTTATAAGAGAGTGATGCCTTTATGGTCAATTGGGATGACTTTAAAAATATATATTCACAATAGGCATAAATTAGAAATGAGATTTTAATTTATGTATTAATAATTCTGACTGGGGCATTATATGATTAAAAAAAATTGAATTGCACATAAATATTCATATACCTTTCATGATATTCTAAAAATTATGATATGCGGTTATGCGTCACTTATAATTTATAGGGATAAGATTATTTTTGCAGAATAATGTAGAAAAGAGTTTTAGAGTGTTATTTAATTTAAAAGAGTTCTAAATTATTTTAACAAAACAATTCTAAAACATTTTCATTTTATTCAAAAATTCTCCAACATTTATTTTCTTTCAATTTAATCCCTAATTATTTATCAGAATCTCAAAATTAACTGTGTTTTGGTTGAATTCTTAACCACACCTGAAATTAAATCAACCAAGATCCATAGCTTTTAATCATGCTTTATTAATCCCCAATCACTCGGTTAATTAGGTAAATTAAAACAAATCATTTCTTCTAATCATGTTTTCCTCACCGCACTTTCAGTTAGGTCAGTTAAGGTGAATCTTTCTCTAAATCATTTCTTTTCGGTTTTCTAGATAATATATTTCCAAAAATTCAAAACCATGCCTTCAGTTTCTGCTCTAAGTTAGCTACATGCATATTTTCAGGTATTGGAAATTTTTTTTTTCTTTTCTTTATTTTTGTTTTTACATGAATTATATTGATTTGATTCCTATTCTTTCAATTGAGATATGTAGATAATTTTAGTTTTAAATAAAATCAACCTTGACTTCTTATTTTAAGATACTCAATTTAAATATTTTAATGCATACACTTTGCATTTCCTTTTCATGACAATTTGAATTTAAGTCAATTCAATTGATGATTCGAACTTAATTGAAATAAACTTAAATTTATTCTTCATTCACATACATTCATATTTAATTTTTTCACTTATTTTTTAGAATAGCTTTAGATTAAATTTTGCTCGCACACATTTAAACATTACATGCACAAAAGGAATTAGATTTTTAATAAAAAACTTATGATGAGTAATTTGATGAAATATTATTGAATAATATAGTGTCCATTTTCAGACACAATCATGATATTTAACACTTTTTTTAATATTAAAAAATCTTTGAATTTATTTCTCTTATTTTATTGACTTAGGACTGTAAACGAGTCAGATTTGGATCAAATCAAATATAATTAAATTCGAATCCAATATATGATTCAAAATTCGATAAGAAAATATTACTTTTTCACTTATGTCCATTAACTTTGTTTCATTAATCATTTTAGTCTTTGAATTTTTTGATTTTCTCAATTTAATTTATACAATTTTAAATTTATTAATATTATATATATAAGAATTTTAAATTAATTAAAAATCGTATTAAATTGAATTAATTCCATATTTGATCTATTTATTTTGAATTACAGATACTTATAATTGGATCGGATCTATCAAATATTTTAATCAAATTTGAGTAGTAAATTTTAGATTGAATTTAGATCAAATTTGGATAAAAAATCAACCCATAATAGTCTTACATTAACCAGTGTCAAGTTACGTTTTTAGAAGAACACTTGTATTTTCAAAAAAAATTCCTTACTTTACTTTGAAATAACTATTGTCCCAAAAGGCAATTCAAAAAACAGCGAATCAAGTATTTATCACGAAAGTTAAGTATATGAAAATTTAAAAGACTAAATCAATTAAATTTATACAATTCACTCTATAAATATAAAGTAATTTACGTGAAATAAAAAGAGTAGGGATGAGAAATGCAAACTCTTTTATAGTGGCTTGATTTTATATTCAAATCTACATTCACTTTTTCAAACTCCAATTGATTGAGATTCTACTAAAGTCCTTGCATTTCATGGAAACAAAAATTCTTGATTACAAACAAAACTTATGATAAACACCAATACAAATTATGATAAAGATGAAGTTGAAATATAACATTTCTTTTAAGTAAGTAAGTTACCACTTTTGTACAAAAGATGTCATTTTAAAGAGGCACTTTCAAGATCAAAACTATTTATTCTAACTACTCTTTATTCTAGTAACAGACAATATAACATAAAGAATAATAAAGAGAGATTAAGGAGATTTTGCAAACTTATTATTAGATCATTCTTCCTTCAATCTATGCTTCTTTTATAGGAAAAATTATCGAATAGAAGTTTGAGAGATGTTAGGCAACTCTTGGCCATATGGGAGATGATAGAAGATAAATTTAAATCTTTTGTCAGTAATAACAATATATAGGCTCATTTCAAAATTTTAAAAAATAACTTTTAACATTCAAAAACTCCTAGCAAATATTCTAAACACTTCGTAATGAGTTTACCTTTAGACACAAAAAGGACTATTGATAATAACCTGCCATTTGAGAGAAATAGTCTATTTTTCAAGGACATATTAAACTAAAAAATTGCTTTTACCAGAATTTATTAATCAAATTTAAAATTGTCTAGAGACTTGAATATTTAATTACAAATAATAAATTATATATTTTTGAAAAACTTATAATGTCTTCTTTCATTTTGAAATTAGATTTGTATAAATTAAATTTTTATATTTTAAGATATAATCAAAATACCATAGTATGCTCATTTTGCTTACTGATAGTGTGACTCAACAGAATTTCTCATTTAAAAAATTGTATGTACTTAACTATAAGTGTACAATCTATATGTAATATATCAATTTAAAACTTAGCACGTCTTTTTACAAATAAAATAAAATCATAATTTTAGTAACAACATAAAATGTATTTTACTATTTTAAACTTATACGGTGTAGTTTTCAATAATAACTTTTTAGAATATGAGATATAAGATTGATAAAAAAAAATGGATTAATATAGGAGAGTATATAATTAAAAATTATATCTAAATAAAGGTATTTGCGTCTAGTTTCATATGAAATTGTTCTTGGTATTTTTGAAGTTTTATATAACAAGATATGATTAGTTTATTACATATATGTTTAATATAATAATTTCACTTTCTAGTATAACATGTAGTGTGTGTATTTTCAAATAATAAACTCATCAATATGAATTATTTATATGTAACCATATGACTTGTCAAATAAATATATACATATAACAATTTAAATTTATTTTGTCATTAGCAAAATCAATTTGAAACCTTGGGGCTAACAATCTCCCCTTTTTAGTGAAGACGAAATAAATATAGAATGCAAGATATCCATTAAGTATATGTCATGTAAATTCTCTCCGTTTTGACATTATTAATGTGACATTCCAACTCATAGAATTCCCTAGGTTACCTTTCTAAAATGCTTAAGTGCTTTTGATATGGTTATAGAACTCTAATAGGTTAATTTGTAAGAAATTGAGAGAGAGAGAGAGAGAGAGAGAATTCCTTTTAAATTTAGTTCTCTTGTTTTCAATCTTAAAGAGAGGAATTTAAGTGTTAAATGGGCTCAATTGAGAGATTAGGAAAGCCTAGAAAAGAATTTTGAAAATTTAGTTTGGAAGGGGATTAAAAGATTTTGTAAAAGAAATCTAAATGTAATTAGGGAATTAGGTGTATTTATTGAATTAAAAATGAAGTTAATAGAAAAATATGCATGTAGGTATACCCAATTTCATCAATGGATCATGTTACCAGGGACTTAATAGGGTTTCCTCAAAAATTTGGGGCTAAGTGACAAAATTAAGGATTTTGAGGACAAAATGCAATTAATGAAAGTTTGGGGGCAATTTGTAATTTTTAAAAGTTTGGGTCGGCCACCGGCCAAGTCTCTCACCTATAAACACCCCCAACACACACTCTTAAGCCCATTTCCGTGCACCAACAAAAGGGAGAAGAGGAGATAGAAAGGGAAGGAATAAAAGGAAAGAAAAAGGAGGAAAATCAAGGGAAATAGGTAACTTCTATGCAAAATTCAATATTTAGATAAATTTTCTTCTAATTTCTTGCTCAACCAAGCTAATATATCACACATACATGCACATATATGAATTTTATTTCATTTTTAAGCACAAATAAGGGCTGAAAACCCTAGCGTGGCTGAACCTCCTCTAGATTAAATTTCAAATTTTGCTTTAAAAATTAGTTGAATTTCATGTAAAATTTGATTCTTCTTGCATCTGTTAATGAAATTGTGGAACTAAATGATGAATTAAGAGAGCTTAGGGCTCTGAAATGCATACTAGTCGAAACCCCAGGGAGGTTCTCCCATACTTTTGCCCATGAATTGATCTAAGAAGCTGAAATTTTGTGCTTCCATGAAGGTTATCTTGTTTTTGTGAGACTTGTGGTAGAATTGGAGCACTAATTAGGGTTCAAACTTGCAACCCTTAAGAGAAAAGGAATGAGGAGGAAATCAAAAGGAGAAAAGCTTAAACTGGGGTAAAAAAAGTGGCTTCACACCATTGAAAAGACAAAGCAGGCAACCTGAAAATTCTGCAAGATTCCTGCAGAGCAGGGGAGCTTACTGTCTAGATTCATATGAGAGCCAAAAGTGAATTACATTAAGGCTTTAAAGGTGAATTACAAAGGACTTCAACATAGATATGTCATAGGAGTGAAAGGAGAGCCAAATAGAAAGGATAAGGCTGACCCTAATTCACTTAAAAAAACCTAACACAAACATATGAGATTGTGAGCTGTAATTTAGCAGTGCAATTTTCAGATTTGAGGGAGATTAATCAAGAGGAGAATACCTGTTACATTTTAAATCACGAACTTTCTAAATTCTAGATAATTGTTAAATTTTATTTTTTATAAAGTTTTCTATTTTTT
>CAJVSB020000364.1:0-56216 GCA_911865555.2 Thlaspi arvense | reverse complement strand
AGACAGGCCGAAATCTGCGACCTTGACGCGAAAATCGTTGTCCAGTAAGATGTTATTAGTCTTGACGTCGCGGTGGATGATGGTGGATCGGTGGAGGTAGGAGAGCGCGTCTGCGGTTTCTATGGCGATGTTTAGCCGGATCGGCCAGGAGAGCAGACCAGAGTTGGACCGCTTGCCGTTAAATGATCAGCCACTGTGCCGTTAGGGATGTACTCATAGACCAAGAGGAGCTCGCGGCTTCGCTTCGATGTGCAGCCGTAGAGCGTGACGAGGTTGTCGTGGCGTAACTTAGTCAGGATCTCCACTTCGTTCATGAATTGCTCAACCCGCTTGAAGTTGTTCTCGTACAGGCGCTTAACGGCCACCACACGGCCGTCTTGCAGCTTCCCTGATCAAACAAGAAAGAGATTCAGGGAAAACCATAACCATAAATTACATTTATCGTTACCCAACTGTTCAGGGATTCTCGATTTGATTCTCTAAACGTTAAATTTTGCAAAAAGTACTAGAACTTACAAATTAAATCAATATTATCACAAAAACAAACCTAATCAAAGTTAACATATATCCATAAACACACACACACACACACACAAGTTCAAAGTCAATTATTCATAGGACGTAAGAAATGACATGTGACATTCCAAGATAAACAAGAAAAGAACTACTTTATTCCAACGAAGCTTCGTTATAAAACCATAATTAAAAAACATCATCTGATTCTTTCCCTTATTTTTGGCAGTGATTTATCATATCTGAGTATTTTGTCGGAAAAATTGGTAGTTAGAAAATAAATTGAGAATCTCCAAATAGTGGAACGACTACCAATGAAAATTACCGAAAGAAGAGTGGAATACCGTAGTAAACAGTGCCGAAGCCGCCTTCACCAAGTTCCATAGACGGGTCGAAGTTGTTCGTGGCTTCTTCGAGATCGGCGTAGCTGAAGACCTGGACGCCGAAGTAGGTGCTGGCCATTCCGAACTCGGTCCTTGATGATACGTAAGACGGGGTGGTTCGGGAGTAATTAGTTGACGCAGAATTGAGGGGTCTTGTCAGCGGAGGAGATGAAATATCTTTGCTCTTTGCAGCAATGGAGGACTGGGCAGCCATATCAGCTTTTCGCATTCTCCGTTGTTTCACAGAAAAGATGACCCATCCTAGCCCAATACCGGCGACGATGGCTCCTACTATGGGAAGCCCTGGAAAATGCAGAAAAAAAATTTAGAAATTCTAAACAGAGAGAAACAGAGACTGTCTGAGAACAAAGAGGTGTATATTACATATTTTCATGCCGCTGTCAGAGCCATTCCCTGAAAAAATCACGACGAATAAAACTGTCAGTTGAAAATTCAAAAAGACTCGATCAATATAGATTTATATGATCGTGTATAGGCAATTAACACTACCCCGATTAGTGTCTTTGGGAGAGCCGTTCTTTGATTGACAAGAGTTGTTGCTTACCCTCTAGGACTACACGATGATTGCATCGGCGATCACCGCAAATGCAAATGGGTTCGCTCGAATTAAGGTCGAATCCACAAAGATCCCCGTAATAGGTGCAATTTGAACATTGGTTAGAGTAGGGATCCGCATAATTCACACTGAAACCCTTCATCAGGGTATCGGCCAGAGTCGTCTGGTTGGCCGTGAGCATCTCGGCGGCATCACCGTCAACCGGAACAGTGACAGTAACATTACACTTTGTTATGATTAGCAGTATCGGGTCAACCGGAACCGGTCCGACCAAGTAAAAGGCATTAGTGGCATTGACTCCGCTCACGATGCAGCTAAATTCATTGGCTGGCTTGTAAGTTCGAAGCGGAAAGCAGCCATAGACCAAGGTAAGGACTTGATTTTCTGACCCAGGGCTGAAAACCGGATCGAACGTGGAATTCACGAATCTGTGTGGGCAAGTGTTGCTCCAGAGGTCCGACCTTGCCAGGACTAGACTTTTCTGAGTTTGGTTTATGCGGAGGACCCGGTAGGTAACGGAGTTAACGGTGAGCTCGGCGTAACTGTTGTCACGGCAAGTAAGGCGGAATTCCGGCAGGCCGCAGTGGTCTGGGAGGTCGCCACCGGTGAATGGGTAGGAGATGTTGCGGAGGGAGCCGCAATCGAAGGTGCGGTGGCAGTTGGGGAAGAAGGAATCGTCGGAAAAAGAGAGGGCTAGGTGGCCGGAGAGGACGACGGCGACGATGAGAGTTGACAGAGGAGAGAGATGCATTTGCGTCAGAGTGAGGGAGTCATGGATGAAGACCGAAAGGGTGAGATGGCATTAGGTAATAGGGTAGTTGGGTTTATGACCGTTGAATAATTGAGGGAGGGAAGGAGACGGGTTGGGCTGGCTTAAGTTGACCAGAATAAGAAGTTCGTTAGCACTGTCGGTTACGTCACATTGATGTTCGATCGTAGCAGGGTTAATTTGTAATCGGCCTCGAGAGGCCGTGGTCCCCCGACCCATACATTTTAAGCCGCCATGGTACCCGGATGAGTCGGGTTCCCGGAGCGGTGCAGCCCATTTTGGCTCACAACTGCATAGTTTATGTTTATTTTATTATTTTGGATGTGTGTGTGCGTCGTTAAGACTATTAAAAATTAAATAACTAATAAATTATCTCAAAAAAATTATTAATAATTTCCGAATTTTTTGTTATAAATAGGGAATATTTGTAAATTAAAAATCATTATTTGCTAAAATTTTTTGAGCTAATTTTTCCATAGAAAGGAAAAATAACTCCTAAAGTAAGTTTTTATATAAAAGAATTGTGTCTAAAAGCTTCTCTTTTTTTCTTGTATAAAAAAATAAATTAAAAACTTTTTTCACAGGAAGAGTAAAACTTGAAAAATTAAAACCGGAAATCTTTTCTCCACTAGGAAATAAATTTAAGAGAATTTTTATTTTTATTTAAAATTTATTTATTTAAAGCAATTTAGCATTAATTTAAATATTTAGTAGAAAAATTGCAATAAGTTAGAAATTAACAAAAAAAGTAAATTTTCTCTACCTTTTTCACCCTATTTATTATTTAAATTAATTCATTACTAATTTAAACACGTACTATTTATCTTTTTTTTATAACAAGTATTTTATCCAAACATATAATAAAATAAGCACTTATATATATGCAGTAGATTTTTAAAAAAATTTATTATTTTGAATAAATAAAATCAAATATCAGATATGTGTGATGTCAATGACAAACATGAGTTCTATATAATTATAATTAAATAAATAGTGAATATGAAACGTCTCGTCACCTACCCAGTTCTTGAAGGGCAGATAAATAGTACCGTAATGCCCCGTTTGATTTAGGTAATAAGATAAAATAAAATAAATTTATCTTATTTTATCACACGTTTAATACGTATATCACATAACCGAAAAAAATTTATGAGATAGATATATATGAACCTGATTAGGATAGTGTTATAGAGAAAGACTCTTATCAAATTTTCTTTTTTTTTTGACTAAAATACCTCAACTATTTGTATAAAAAATATCGAATATAACCAAATTCTGAACATTTACAAAGATAAGGATGATGAATAATGCTCGTAAAAATATTTTATATAAAATATTTTTTATCTTATTATCTTTTATTTTTTTAACTAAATATTATTAAATATAAAATAAATAGTATATAATTTAAATAAAATTATCTATTTTATTATATACTATTATATCTATTACCCGGAGCCAACGCACCTTAAAAAAATTAAGTAGTGGTCAGAAATGGCTGCCGATGACCTTGTTATTTTAAAATTTCAACAACTACAGTTTTTTAACTAATAAATTTATTTATGAGTGGTGGCAGGATATGCTGAATATGATCTCCACTTGCCTGAGTGGATTGGACATCATTAAACATCCATAAAAATTGTTCATTGTAACGGGAGAATGCTTTTATGCCAAACACACCGTAAGGGTCAGAAAGGAAAAGTCAGGGTCTGGAGCCTAAATAGAAGAATCATTCAAGAGTTCTGTTAGGTTTGGACAAAGTCAATCAGAAGTTGTTGTGGTTTGGTGAACCGGAAAGCAAACCGGTCTGTGACTTGAGCAGCCAAAATTGAACACATCACCGAAAGGAAGAACGAACGAAGAAAGGAAGGAATCTGGGATTGTGAATTATTCTTTCTGGTTACGAAATAGGCCGAACTGTCAAGATTCAAGAAAGATTGCAGGCAAAGTTGGATTGATCTCAACTTTTTTTCTCCTATTAATACCACGAAGATTAAATTCTGGTCATGTATGAACACAGAAAATCCTACACAGGCTCTAATTCTGAAGAATAAATCTTCAACGGTTATTACTCTAGCGTGAAAATAGAAAATGTTGATAGGACCTCAAATCTAGGCTATGCTTTTGGTTCTGTAAAGAAATAAATTAAGGAAAAATAGACCTCAAGCTACTAGAGAAGAGCAACAAGAGTAGAGGGCCACGTACCATTTTGAATTGTGGTGCTGTTATCGCCGCAGATGATTGGGTACGTTTGATTGGAACAATAACAAGCAAAGCCACCAGAAGAGTTAGTGCCACACACCCCAGCCGAATTTTCGCACTCGCTGCAATGACTCTGGCTAGCATTCCACGTCAACCCAAATCCACCATCTATGGCTTGGCTTATGTTCATGGTAGGACTACTTTGTGCCAAACCCTCCGCTGCTGTTGTATTTACTCGAACGCTGACGGAGGTTTGACATGTGGCACTGCTAATAATATTGGTCGTAAGATAATAACTTGGGGTGGTAGTGTCATTTGTGGTGCAATTCCACTGATTGGGAATGGGCACATTTATTCCGCTGCTACATCCGTAAAAGAGATACAGTTGGCTGTACCCAGAAGAGAGGTAGTTAAAATGGGCAGTGTCCAAGGAGGTGTTATAGAGGTCTTTGGGGCAAGGGTTGTTCCAGAATTCATCTGCAACAACGACGAGATTATACGAGTCATAATCAATTGAAAGGACTCTGTGTTCTCTTGTCTCGATTGTGATGATAGCAGGATCGCCAGAGCAATTTAGGCCAAAACTGGGGTGACCGCAGATCTCCGGTCTGTCTCCTCCCCAGAAAGGATATGTTATGTTCTGAAGGTTTGCACAAGAATAGGACTTGCTGCAGGTTGTGTAATTCTCATTCTGGGCAGCCAAACAGGTTGGTCCATGGCTCAAGATTACTATGACAACGAGGAGGCAAGAGTATCGGAAGAGTTGGGGTTCCATCTCTACTAGCAAGGAGAGGAAGACGGAGGATATGAGAAATTGATGCAACTAACTATATTCATATGGCAGTGAAGATGAGTTGAATTTTAATCGTGCGCGGTCATCTTCATACAGCGGGAAATAGAAGACCTTTGACAAATGTTTGTTGATCTTTTGGTAAGTGGAAGTGTTCAAACAAATAGAAGCTTCTGCTGGGACGGAGATTATTGACCGGGTCCTACCTCAGTTATTGAATCTTATATTATAAAGCTGCCGGTTCCACTACGAAATCTGGTTTGATTTTTTAGCCCTTCATTTATTGATTTCTTGAAGCTCAAGGTCTAGCAGCCAAAGTTGGAATAGTGTGCAGATCTCTAACCTGTCGACATCCTCCGTGGAATAATTCAATTATGTTTACTATAAAACTACATGCGAAGAAAATGCTGTCTACAACATAGAGGTTAGTCTAATAACGGAATATCAGGGTTCACATGTTAAAAGTACTTAAACCAGGTTGAGTTCGCAGACCTCCCATAACTACCCTGCAAACTGAACATCCAAGAATTCGAAGGGTTTGAAGATAACTATATATAGAAATAAAAAGCTAGTTTCTGAGAAATCACTCCGGTTGAAGAGTCTCCGATATTGGCCACCATCAACCAAGTTGAACTGTGGAAACATGAGCATAGAACTCAGAATTTGTAAGTTAAGGTATATGTTTTCTTCCAAGCAATTACTATAGTATGAAACTTGTGCTGCAAAAACCTAGCAGTTCTCTTCTTTGAAGTGCGTAACAAGTATCAGTATGTCATGTTACCACTTCCCTTCAGAACTTAGGTCACTTTGTCCATTAACTCTCCACCATGGCATCCATGAAACTAGGCATTGCGTCATTGATGCATACCATTCTAAATCCATTTGGATTCCGCCCATGATCCATGACAGTTGAGCGATATTGAATATCTTCAAAGCCTAAATAATTGCTAGCTATAGAGGTTTCGGATCCTACGTCTACATAAAAAATTAGAAATATCTAAATATTCATCGCAATAGACCAGAGAATTAGCAATAGATGGCATACTTAGAAGTTTTATCAACCCTGTTGATGCTATCATGAGGGAAAAGGATGAGCTCATACCTGGCCTAGTTGGGCATGAATCTGAATTGGGCTTGTCATAGCAGAAGCAAATGAATTCACTCTGACAACAATTATGCCCACACACTCCACCGGACTCCATACAGGTGAAGCATTGATCATCACCTGGGCTCCAAAACAGATTAAAACCCTGGTTTATAGCCGCACTAAGACTTGTCAAATTGGCCTGAAGAGCCCCGGCAACGGTTACAAACACGGGAACCAGAATAGAGCTATTGCAGCTCCCCATGGAAGGATCTAGCGTATCACTCGAGGGCATATAGAACCCATCAACATCAGTACCGTTAATGCTGCAATTGTACCGACACACAGGTCCCGTGGAGAAATCGCAACCATAAAACAGCGTCAGGTTCGTAAGACCTGGACTATATCGAAATAGATCATAATTGAGGGTGGTGTTAAGAAAGCGTGCAGGACAAATATTGTTCCACAAATCCTCTCTAGCCAATGTGATACTTCTATTCTGGGGGCTAATATCAAGGATTCTGTACTTCTCCGATGCCATCGTGATCGTGGGGACCTGATCTTCGCAGTCCAACTCGAATCCGGAAGGCCACAGTAGTCTGCACGGTTCACTCCCCAGAAAGGGTACCGGATGTTTTGGATGGTTCCGCATGTAAACGCTTCGCTGCAGTTTGTGTACCGGATGTCATTGAGGCATAAAGAAGGAAGGAAATTGATTGAAGGCAGCACAAGGATGAAGAGAAAGAGAAGGGAACAATTCTGACGAGGAAGCATTCTGAGATGTCTCAGACGAGGATAGGAAAGCCCTGAAACATCATTTGGTGTATTTGTTGTAAATTGTGAGGAAGATCTGGGAATTATGGAGGATGAAGACGTTTATTTTGGATATCTTCATCTGGTAAAAGGAACCCAAAATTAGTAGCTCACTGGAGACTCTGACAATCATTTCGAGGAGTTTGAAAACAACGTTGTCTTCTAGTCTTACTGGTCTAATGCGCCGAGAATTTCTATACTCTGCTAGGGAGAACTAAGCACAGTTGAACTACATCAACAAAGAGAATTAACCCTTTTGACAGTCTTGTTTCAGAGGTTTCGTACGCAATTAAACAGATTTTTAAAACTAATTTTCATCGATCCTTGGGAGAAGGGAAAAAAAAAAACTAGGTAGATGCTCTCTCAACCAAACCAAAAGATACCCTAGTTTGGCAGGACCCTAGCGCGTTGACTGTAAAAGCCAGAATAAAGATCAAACACTGGCAGCTGTATTGCAGCAAGTATCTGTTAACTTATGAAATTCGAACGCGTCGCTGGTTAAGGTTTGATGAAGTTCGGAAAATTCAAAATTGATTAGGGAATTATTAATTTATTATTGATCATACCCCCTGAGGGATCGAATTAACAGCATACGGTTGGAGATTGGAGTAACATACCTGGCTTCGCCGATGAAGATCCTCCGTTGCCAGCAGAGCACGTCGCCCCCACGTAAGGTTCGTGGGGGCAATAGCAAGTAGTTTGATTGCTGTAAGAATTATAGCCGCAGCGACCGCCCGACTCGGTACACTTATTACATGAATCATCACTCACTTTCCACGAAACATCAAACCCTTCCCGGACAGCGTTTTGTAGAATCGTTGAATTAACCGAGAGAGTTATTCCGGCCGCCGGAACCGTGACGCCGGCTTGGCAGCGCACAGTTAGCGGGTCAATAGCTCCGGGTGCCATGTAGGCATTATCATATCTAGAAGCATTACAAGAAATAGTTGAGATGTTAAAATTGAATACGTTTTGGCAGCCGTAGAGAAAAGTGACATTCATGTAATTAGAAGCATATCCAAACAGGGCATCATCAAGGGTGGTGTCGACTAAAACCCTCGGACAACTTGCTTCCATCACATCTTCTCTGGCAATTCTCATTGTTTTTTTCTCCTGATTAAAGTGCAGAACTCTGTACTGTACATTCTTGATGTCGATGGTAGTGGTGTTATCCTGACAACTGAGAACAAACCCTGGATAGCCGCAGTAATCCGGTTTTTCATTTCCGCGGAAAGGGTAGTCTATGCCGGTGATAGAGCCGCAGCTGAAAGATCCGCCACAGTTGTTGTAGAGATACTCATCGGGGTTACTCCAAGATACCGGAAATTGAAGGAACGGCAAGGAAAGGAGGAAGATTATAGGCAGACAAGGCAGTTTTCGGAATTCATCCCTCAGTTTTTTCCTCCCCGGGAGGTCAAGATACTCAGAGGAAGTGTTTGGATTTGGGGGAATAGTTATGGATGAGTTGTAGTGGTTAGGTGGTTGGAACGAATACAAAAGAAATTTGGAAACAATGGTGACAAGGATTGATGGGAAGAAAATTTCAACGAAGTGGGGGAAAGAGCTACTACTGATCCTGACCTTTGCTCAATAAAGTACCCTTTCTTACATTGTTGAACTTCTTTTTCCCTTCTTATTTTCCTTGTTCTCTGTTTTTATGTGTACACAGAATGTATAGTCGTAGACCCAATTGTGAATCCAAGCCAAAAGTTTGAAAATGTCCTACTGGCCTCTAGGTTTAGGTCCCATGCTGGTATGGGTTGAAACTACTACCAAGTAAACAGTTGAACAACTATTGGGTTCAATTCTAGATAAATTTTAAAGATGAACTCTAATGAACGGGGACTGAAGTCATTGATTATCCGTCTTTAAGAAGAATCAACTTGCAGGTATTCATTATCTTAGTTAGAAGTTGCCGGCTCGGTGCTTCCTACCTAATTGTATCCCATGAGTTACTCCAACAACCGTATTTCTTTCTGCCAACTCCGATCATGTTACGTTTACCTCACAATTTTATACAGATCATCTAATTAAAAAAAGCATTGGGTGGGTAAAATACAACCGACCAAGCCAGTCACTCTGAAGAAGCAGAGTTATACATGGAGACGAAAGAAGATGAAAAAACAGGGTTGAATGGAATTTAATTTCCCTGTTTACTGATATTTCCAAGTCTCGTGCATATGAGTTAATCTACGAGTGGGCAGGGAAAGTATGGGAGAAATTTTGTTGCCATCCACTAAATGCTTGGAAAATTGCAGGATTAGATGCTAGACTTGTGTAAGGTAACTGGTGTTTGTGCCTGTCAATCGCCTGGCCACTCTGGAAGTTTCCAAGAAATTATAAAAAAATCTGCCATCTATTCAATAATTATAGGAAGAAGAAAGGGTATACTTTTCTGCAAAGATCAATACAAAAAGTGAAATGGCCTTAAACAAAAAAAAAGAGGGGTGTGATTGCATTAATTAAAAGTTGAGGGGTTGGATTTGGAAATAGGGAGGGCCTATTTGAAAGAATTAAAACTTGTGGGGCCGGATTGTGACAGGGGGAGGACTTTCGGCCAGAACACGGTTGAAAGTCCTCAAAGCAAAATTGCTCCAATTGGAGCATGGCAACTCACCCAAAGCTACGAGGAATTGCATAAAACGGAGAAACGAGTGAGAGGGTGAGATTAATTTGAAGTTTGAGTGAGTTAGAGAGGGAAAGTGAGTGGGGGAAGATCGTCAACACTGGACGGAATTTTTTGGGAAATTTTTGGCTTTTTGGTTAAAATTCTCTGATTAAAACGTGTTAAGTGGCTTGAGGGCTTTGGAATTTCAGCTTGTGGGTTTCAGTTTGCTAAGGTATGGGTGGAAATCTTTTTTTTTTTTTTCTGAGTTTTGAGGGGTGTCAGGCTGTTGCAAACACCCGGCTTGCAACTTGGGTTTTTGGGTAAAGATGACAGACCCGGATCCGGGTCTATCTTGAGTTAACCGGGCCGGTTCGGCCCAGTCCAGTTTGACTTGGCCCGTTCAAGTCTCAAACCAGTCTAGATTAGGGAGATTAGATCGGTTCCCAGTCCGGGAAAGGATGGGGAAGGTGACTAAACTGGAGTTGGGTGGTGACCCGTTCCGGCTCACCCGGAATTTTGAGAATTCTGATCAAACTAGCCGGTTCTAAGGTTCTTAGGCCCAGTTCAGGAGCTTTAAAGGCCGGTTCAGCGTGGTTTTGTGTAAGTTGTGGCTAGTTCAGCAGCCTAGTTCCGTACAGTTCAAAGCTGGTTCATCACAGGTGATGAGGAACTAAGTCCAGTTCACCCTCGTTTATGGCGATTTGAGCCTGGTTCACCCCAGTTCATGGGAATTTATGTCCAGTTCAAGTTAGTTCAGGTGAAAGTGCGGCCGGTTCGGCTTGGTTCAATGGGGTTTTGGTTGGTTTAGTTTTGTTTGGGTGGTTCATGGCCGATTCAGTTTGTTTGTGGGGTATTTGAGCCGGTTCAAGTCGGTTTGATAGTTTTGGAAACTGGTTCGTCTCGGTTTACGAAATTTCATTAAGATTAAGATTATGATTATGTTTTGGTTTTGGGCATGAATTAGAGTTGAATAGAGTTTTATCAAGGGTCTTGGGATGCGTGTTGAGGGCCCGGATAAGGGGGGCCTCAGGCCACTTTCGGGAATTGAGTCATTTGAGGTGAGTTTCGATTTCAATTTTGACTTGTGTCTTGGTAATTGTAGATACTCCGGAGGAGGCACGCTTCGACCACTGAGCCGTCTGCTCGAGATTCGGTGCCCGATTCCGACGTGTCCAGTGAGTGATAGTACTGTTTATACATGTGTCTGCACGTTGGCTTTTTGTTCATTTCTGTGCTCTGATTTCTGAATTATGGTATTAAATTTCGGAACATATATCTATCTGTTTTAAATTACAAATAGTTTAGAAATATTTTCTGTAATTTTTACGTACATGCCTCATTGATACATGTTTTTTTTAAAATGTCAACCGATTGAGAGTTTTATGTGTGATATGTGCTACATCTGGCATGATACGCTATGTCGGAGGGTAAGATTCTGATTTGGATTCTATTCTGGCACGGGATCCTAGTGCGATATGTGTGATATGTGATATGTGCTACTTCCTGCATGATATGCTCTGTCGGGGGTAAGATTCTGATTCGGATTCTAGTTTTGGCACAGGATCCCAGTGTGATATGTGTTATGTGATATGTACTACATTCGGCATGATACGCTTTGTCGGGGGTAAGATTTTGATTTTGGTTTTGGTTTTGGCACGGGATCCCAGTGCGATATGTGTGATATGTGATATGTGCTACCTCTGATATAATACGCTTTGTCGGGGGTAAGATTCTGATATCTGATTCTAGTTCTGATGCGGGATCTCGGTATGATGTGTGATATCTAATTTTGATTCTGATACGGGATCTCGGTATGATATGTGATATTTGATTCTGGTTCTAATACGGGATTCCGGTACGATGTGTGATATATGATTCTGATTCTGATACAGGATTCCGGTACGATATGAGATATGTGATGCGTTCTGATACTCCGATAGATGTTTGATTTTCTAATTCTGACTGTATATATATAAATCTGTGTTATTCGAGGTAGATGTGACTGTCTATAAATTATGTTATTATTTGAGATGATACCTGTGCTTTGAACATTTACGATTCATGTCCTGGCATGTCTAGTATAGTACTATCATTCATTGAGTCTTGTACTCACCCCTTCCCCCCCCCCCCCATTTTCTAGATTTCTGTTCCATTCTGCAATGATAGTTTCAGGGTTAATCTCATCCACTGCTGCACTGGTTTGATGTACAGACACATTTTGTATAACTGCTTTTTGTACTTTAATAGCTCTATGTATCGCTCAAACATGTTAGACTTATATATATTGATGGTAGCTTTGTTTTGATGCCTTTTCTATTCTGTTCTACTTGAAGGCTTACGGGGGTCGGTAAGTCGATCCTAGTGTTGATCACGCTCCCAGGTTGGGGGCGTAACAAAAAGTTAACAGCAAGCTCCTTTTTATGCGTTAATTTTTATATTTGCATCATGCATCCTCTGTGTTTTTAATTTGTAATTGTCTACCATATATTCACAGGTTATAAATTTGCCGTCCCCTGTCAATGGGTTTGCTGCGATATCAGTTTGTCCTCTTTGCTTTATTAGTCTTGGTTTTAACTTTTTCGTAATTATCAAAAGTACACGTTAAGACGTAAAAACGTACATATTTTATATTTTTACTAATATTCAATATTTCTAATTATATCTAAAATTATTTTTAAATAAAATATTATAAAAGCATGCTTTAAAATAATAAAAAAAATCACTTTTACACTTTTAATTTTAAGTTTATATTACTATTTTGAGCTAATTTTTTTTATATTAGATTTAATTATTAAATTTTATTAAATCAATTACATCATATTAATATATGGCTTAAAAACACCGTTTTACTTATAAATGGTAAAATCCTAATTTTCCATTCCTCGTTATTCTTTTATTTAAATTAAAGATGTGTCAAGTAACCGATAATTTATTTCATACAAAAGTGTTAAATATTTATAATTATTTGATTATGTAATTGAAATGTTATTATTTATATTTTATGAGTTATATATATATATATATAAAATAAAATCTTCGCTCTTAAATTTTACTTTTACATTTTTACCCTTTACAAATTCAGAACGCTTTTAAATAAAAACTCTTTTCTAAAAATGTTGCATTTTTGATTCTGTGAGTGAGAGGAAAAAAATAAATTAGAAAATAAAATAAAGCACCAGAGAGGAGAGGGACAAGAATTTCTGTTAGCTTGGGCCTTTCGGCTCCATGTTTGATATACAATTTGACTTGAGTGTTAAGCACAAGCAAACCTGGCTCTATTGGGTAGATATCTATTTCTAGTCCACGATTCATTTTAAAGTTAATAGTTACTAAACTATTTTTTAATAAGACAGGGATAAATAATGTTAATTAACTGGGTTTTGCAGTAATTCATGTTGATGCTGGTAGATAAGTTGGTAAAAAGTCTTCTTATCTTACCGATGATCTGATGCCTTTCCATCAAAATAACATAAAAATATTGTTTCCTACGCATGTATAACTTGCAAAGATCTTGATGACACTAACTGATAAGCATTCAATTTATGTAAAATTTATAGATGCTGACACACATGATGATGTCAATCAAATAGCTTTTACCACAAGTTCATGTTGAAAACTTCTGGATGCTCGAGTTGAAAAACACTTGTCACTCATTCACCATCTTCATCTTTTCGACTACACTGATAGTGTTCTCTTGGATTGCATATGTGTTATATTTAGTCAAGGTCTTCTTCCCCACTCTCCGTGTTTAGCCACCGAGCAACCTTTAGGGTTCAAATTGGTTGAAGGTTAGAGTTCTCAATGGTGGAGGTAATTCTGGTGTATATGCTGATATGTAAAATAGATTTTCTATTGCGTGGAGTTTGATTCAGTCACAGGCATAGAGCTTTTATTACTAGTTTGAGAAACTTAGGGCCCATATGGTTTGTGAAAATATTTTGTATTTCCATTTTCTTAAAGTTTTTTATTTTTAGATTTTTAAATTTTAATAATCGTATTTAGGTTGGTTTATTATTTTTTTAAAAAATAAAAATATATATATGTTTGATTCACCAATTTTCAGTAAATTAAAAATAAAGAGTTAACTGAATAAAACCATATTTTGAAGTGAAGAAATCACGAGATCTTGAGTTCGAATCAATGCTTGAGTAATTTAATAACTATATTAAATAGTGAAGAAGACTTGAGAGAGCAAAACTAAAAACTCATAAAGTTGCAAAATAGGTCTTCTCCTTCCCTCCGGTGGGTTGCAACCCAACTTTAACAATGTTGCTAAATGGGGTGATTTTCAAGTAATTTTCATACGGATTCTAGTTTATGCAATTCTAATAACAAAACTCCTAAATCAATTCTAAAAAATTTTATGCCAAACGCTGTAATATTGTGCGTCAACAGTAGAGGAATAGAAAACAGGAAAATTTCATGTCATTATGTTTGATCTGTAGAGGAAACATTGAGAACTCAAGTGGAAGTTCTGACTATGTTCAATTTAAAGACAACTTTTGGTTATGATCAGAAGTGAACTTTGAATGACCATGTTCATTCACTTTAAATGAATACAAGTTCTGGTTTTGATCTGAAGAGAAAACAGCAATGTTGTGTATAACTTGGCGACAATGCGTAGGGAATCATACAAGCATTGTTTGGTTGACGGAAAAGCTTCACCATTGTAGAATTACAGAACGGGTACTCCAGTTGCAGAATCACACAACTGGCAAAGCCAAGGAGAAGAGCTTCTTCAAACAATGGACAAGCGGCAAAGTCAAAGAGAAGAGTTTCGCTAGACGAATGACAAGCGGCAAAGCCAACAACAAGAAGGGGGAAGAAAACGAATGGAAAGCAAAAAAGCAGTCAAGAGAGCACCGAAACTACTTAATTACAAAATTACTACCGCATTCTTAGTTTTGTTAAGAAAACAGTGAAAAATAACATTTATTACTTTCAATTTTCAGCTAATTTTTAGAATTTTTTTCAAAATAAAAATAGAAAACAAATACCAAATACATTTTCCAGCCTAATTTTTGTTATCATCGAAAAAGAAAATAGAAAGCAAAAAACAAACAAACCAAGCAAACCTTCCACAAATTAAACGACAAAGGAAGTAGTTGTCCAAATTTGTAAACTACAACACTCATGATCTCTATTCTGAAAATGACCCACAGTAATAAAATGAGGTTTGTATTTGACATAACCCCTTTAGCATGTACAGGAACATACTCCTCTAGGCAAAAGGCAACTGATACTAGCCCTATTCATGGGTCTTGAATTAGCTTGGAGCAGAACCGGACCGCCAATTCTGGTTTTAGAAAATGATGAACCAGGACCAGAATCTTAAAGGGCAGGCTCGTTTCTAATTCCAGTTCCAGTTCTTTCATAGTTCATTTTCGATTTGTCTCCGGTTCATTTAGGATTCATTTCGATACAGTTCATTCCCGATTCATTCACAGTTCAATTCGATTTTGAATTGATTTTGTCGATAAAAATTTATTTTTATTATTTTTGGATTGAATCAATCCAAAATCGAACCCAAATTTATGAATAACTTATAAATATTTCCATTTTGGGTTATTTTTAAATTTAATAACCCAAAAATTTGGATTGATTTTGTCAATAAAAATAACTTATAAATATTTTTGGATCATCAAATTTTTTCAAATAGTATAAATATTTAATCTTATAAATATCTTTGGAATACTAAATATAAAAAAATAATAATAAAAAGGAGAAAACATAGAATAGAAAACAAAAAAAAAAAATATAATATAAACCTTTTGTTGGGTTCTACTAAAAGCTTGAGGCTACTCAATACTATTACACACTTCCAAAATTTTTTATTTAAATATTGATGGCAATAAGAGTTAAAAGGGGAAATTATTTTATTTATAATTATGTACATTAATTGAAAAAAAGAAGAAACAATTATGTATAATTATGGGTATAATCTTATTCAGTGGGATAGAAAAGTAAATTAAAATTAATCTCTTACAAAAATAAAAATAAAAACAAATATGAGTGCAAATTTTTTTAAGCGAGAACGTGATTGGATATATTAATACTCGCCTAACACCCCCCTGTTTTCATTCTTATGATCAACCCTTCTATCAGAATATCCTATTATTATATAAGATGTTATTTTATAATTAAAATTTCTTTTTTATTTACATTTGCAAATTACATATGTCTAATCAGGAATTTTTTTACTTCATTGTATATATACATCTTATTTGAGAATTATTCCATTGCAGTTGTTCATTATACTGTTAAATCTCTTTATTAAAAATTTTTTTGTTACTTTTCATATTTAGTCATAAATTGGACTCCTTTTTTATTTCTCTATTTTTTTAGAGAAATTCTTAAAACTCAAAATATATGTAAAAATCAACAAAAGAAACATGTTCTTCCTAAATTGATGAAACCATTAATTCTATCTATATCTTTAAATTTTTATATTTAGTTTGCTAGACACCCCCCAATAAAAGAAATTCTATAAATATAATTTTCTTTTTTTAATTTTTTTAGAAAATATAGTCAATTAGTAAACGTGTGTAATAACCCAATTAAAAAAAAAAATTTGGCTGAAGAACCCAAAAACCGGCCGAACAACCGGGATGAATTTCTCTCCAATAAGAACGAAACAACGCAAAAAGCAACCTTATAACTTTATATATAAGACAAAATGAATCAGGGGATACAATTAATCAAGAAATTGTGAGAAGAGAGGGAGATTGAGCTGGAAGGGGTCGTGGTGTTCGCGAGTGAGCTGACGGAAAAATCTTGTTCTGGGTTGATTTCAGCTCCAATTAATTGTGTTTAGGTGGCTTACAAGCTTCGGAAATCAAGCTGGGTGGTTTCAATTCAGTGGGTAAGTGTTTTTGCTAGAGTTTTGGAGGGATTCGGGGGGCTGGAAACCGATGCAGACACCCGGGTCGTAGACTCGGGTTCTAGGCGAAGAAGACAGACCTGGGAACTTCCTGGGTCTGTCTAGCGTTGACTGGGCCGGTTCAGATCTCAGACCGACCTAGACCAAGGAGTTAAGGCCGGTTCCCGACCCAGGGAACCTTGGGAGTGTGCTTGGGCCGGTTTTAGGTGGTAAATCGGCCCGGTTCATCTAGTTTTAAGGGAATTCTTGGGGAAAAGTGTTAAACTGACCGGTTTTCGTTGTTTTTAGGCCAGTTCAGGGGTTTAGGGCCCCGGTTCAGTGGATTTTCTCGGGGGTCTGGGCCAATTCAATTCAGGTCTTGGTAGTTAAAGGGCGGTTCTTCATGGGTTAAGAGGGAGAACACCTGGTTCACCCCGCTTTTGTGGATTTGAGCCAGTTCGGCTCGGTTCATGAGAAATGGGCTTGGTTCAGTCCGGTTTTGTGGAGTTTTGGTTGCGTTTAATTCAGTTTTAGTAGTTCAAGCCTTGAGTGGTTCAAGTATGAGGCAGGGGGGTTTCGGGATGTGTGTAAAGGGCCCGGTGACGAGGGAGGTCCCAGGCCGCTTTCGAGAGCTAAGTCTTTTTAGACTAAGACCCAATTTCGATTCTGACTTCCGATTTGATGATTGTAGATACTCCGGAGGAGCCACACTTCGAGCAGTGAGCCGTCGGCACGAGTTTCAGTGCCTTGTTTGGCGTGCCGGTGAGTGACAGTATTTTCTATACATACATCCGTATTTCGATTTTCTGACAAATTCTGGGATTCTGATTCTTGGACTTAATTTCTGATTTCTGATATTTGAATTCAGGATGTGTATCTATATGTTTTAAATTATGATAAATTTGGAAACATTTCTGTACTTACACATTTGTGTGCCTCAGTCATGCATGTGTTTTAAAGGTTACCTGTCGACAGTCTTTGTGATCCGATTTCTGAGGAACACGAGGGTGTTCTGGCACTATGTGCCATCTGTGATTTCTACCTCTGGTTCTGATATGGGATCCCGGTATGATATGATTTCTGTTGAGATCCGATACTCCGACAGGTGTTTGACATTCTGTTTCTGATTTCTGTGTGTGAACGACATGCATATATATATATATATATACCTGTAGGTGTCATATGAACATATGTGGATTTCGTAAACCGTGATCCATGTCCCGTCTTGTCTAGATTTTACTGTTATTCACTGAGTTTTATACTCATTCCTTCCCTCCCCCTTTTAGATTGCTGTTTTGATCGCAACGGTAGCTTCTGGGTCGATTTCGTCCTCCGCTGCTTCACTGTGATGTACGGGCACTTTTGTATCATTTTTGTTATTTGTACTCTAGTAGCTCATTGTATTCTCCAAACACTTTTGACGTGTATATATATACACCTGCATTTTGATGTTTTTACTGTTGCGATACTTTTCTGTTTCGACCTGGTGGCAGGCTGACTGGAGTTGGTAAGCTGACCCTAGTGCCGGTCGCACTCCCGGATTGGGGCGTGACAACATGTTTAAACCGAGAATAAGAAAATATTTGCATTTGTTTTATAAAATTGTTTTCTATTGTCAAAAAATAAATATGTTTAGCATTATTTTTATTAAAAAATTTTACAAAAATCATATTATTATTTTCAAATAATTATAAAAGTAATAAGATGAAAAAAAATTGAAAATATAATATTAGTTTTCACAGTTCACGATTCGTACACGGTTCACAATTTTCTCATGATTTTAACTCATAGTTCAGATTTAGTTCAATTTACATAGTTCAATTCGATTTCAGTTTAACGGTTCTAATACGATTCCAGTTTCGATTCTTGTTCCACTTCAAAAACTCATGAAATTTAACCGAACAGGTTACTCTTACAATTCAAAACCAGATTAGACTGAATCCTATCTGAGCTGGTTCATAGTCCAGAAAATAACCGTGAACAAACCTAGTTGGCACTCCCATCTTGGGTCCATTTGATGCTAGGTGCTGCCCCAATGGAGCAGTACTAGCAGACCAATAAGAATCAGTAATGTGTGCAGACCAACGATATTAATTTTTATATTTTTTATTTTAAAAAATAAAAAAAATGAAATAAATGTATTTTAATTATTTATAAAATAATTTAATTTTGATATTATATCTACAAAATTTTTCTTTATATAATTAAATATAAAATAAAAATTAATTTTTTTTAATTTACATATATGACTAATTTTTATTAATCTGTTAGAGTGCTATCCTAATTAAGTAATACGTAACGTCAAATGGAGCTCCATCTAGATCTTACAATTTCAAAGAAACAATTTTTTTTTTTTTTGGTTACTTTTGCTGTAAAGGTTTTCTTTTCCAGGACATGGAAATAAGAAACAGTAACAAAATTCAAAGGTGATGCGTAGATCTCATAATAGCCACGCATGTGCATATTTGTCGGTGCAGGTACAGGGACGAAGTGTCTGAGTAGGCACAGGGGAAGAAAACAAAGGAAAAACAAGCTTCTAAGTACATCTTTGTCAGAAAGAGCTACGGCAGGAGGCGTCATTTCCACTCAATGAATAGCAAAGTCGGTGTTAGAACAAATAATGATTGAAAAATAGAACCAAAGTTTGAGGTATATAAATTTTTTTAAAAAATTATTTGTCCGATTTGGGAAAGAAATTAGATAATTATTTTAGAATATAATAAATTTTAATTAATAAATATATTTATATAGAAGTGATTTGTAATATATATATATATATATAGAGTGGACTAGTGTTGATTGGAACATGTTTTGAAAAGGATGTGGCTGTTAAAAAAATATTACTGTTAACTACACTTAATTATTTTGAAAAAAGGTTTAAATCAAGTCCAAGCCCTTGTCCATTAAGTTTAAATATATATATATATATATAATGACTATTTTAGTAAACTAGACTAGATAAGCTATGATATGACAATTTCTAAATTAAGAATCTTGATTATATAATGTTTTAGGTTATTATATCATATTTGATAAAATTAACAAAACTCTGAATAAAATATCAGTAAATATATTAAATGCCAAATTATCATTTTATTTCTTTGTGACAGTGGGTAATAGTGGCCAAAGACAATGGGTGGTGAGTGGTCATGGAGAGTGATGGGTGATGGTGGTAGGCGGTGGTGGTAGCAGCGGTGTAACATTCCAATCCAAAATACTCATAATGTATTATATGTTTTATTTTGTATAAATATAATTAGTGGGATAATTAGCGACGTAAATTTACTTTAAAATGCCATAAATTTTTGTCTATAAGAAGGGTAATTTTTACAATTACTTAAAAAAATAATAAATAAATAATTTAATAAAACAATAATAATAATCAAATAATAATAATGTTGATAAAAAAAAAAGAAGAAGATTTACATGGGAGCTTTTGGTCCCATTTGGCCACCCTTATCACGAGGGTTCCCCCTTTTAACATTTCTTTTTCGTAAAAGATGAGAAGAAAGAAATAAAAGGAGAAAGAAAACACGTAAAAGAGGAGAAGAAAGAAATAAAAAGAGAAAGAAAACAAGAGGGAAAGAAAGAAAAGAGAGAAAGTAAGGAAAGAGAGAGAGAGAGAGAGAGAGAGAGAGAGAGAGAAGGGAGAGCTCAAGAGGAGAAGGGAAGAAGGGAGCTGCAGACAATCGAAGGCGAAGAAAAATTTTAATCGATTTTTGAGTAAGTTTTCAATAAATTTTTATTTTATTTTAAATCTATTTGTATTTTTTATTTTCATTTAATCGGTTTAAAATTTTGATTTAAGTACTGTTTTCATGATAGTAGAGAATAAATTCTACCAATTTAGATTAATCTTTTTATTTAATTAATTCATTTTAATTCTATTGAGAAAGTAACTTGTTAGTTTAATAAAAACAAGGCTAAGTTGACATTAGAATCTGACAAAACCCCAATCTAAAAGTTCACCGACCCACCTACGGATTATTTTTCATAAAAAAATAATTATAACTCATTTTATGAACGTTAGTATATCCTAGTATACCTAACTTGGCAATGAGTATATAATAATATTTTGAGAATTTTCGGAGTACATGTGTAATAGAAATTTTAACTCCAAATAAAAAGGATAGAAAACAGTTTAATTAGTAATACATTTTATGTATACACTAGTATATTCATGTATTCATACACGGTTTTGACAAGTTATTGACAGCGTGTGTGATTATACTTTAGGAGAAATATGTCGGCCGGTCAGTGAGACCAGCAGGATTGATTCTGGGCACACACAGTATCACTAAAGGTGAGTGATCTTTTTCCTAAACTCAGCACTTTCCTAAAACAACGAAATTAATATTTTTCTTACAAATAAATGCTTTATTTCAAAATCAAAGGTTTTATGTTTCCAGAAATGCTTTTTAATTTATATGTTATAATTATTTTTTTATGAGAAATGGAAACAGGAATATCATTTTATGTTGTATGTTATATATATGAATGTTTGCAATTCACCTGAATAATTCGTTAGGTAGTTGCGTTACTGTGGCAATACTACATGATTTATTTACCCGGTGGAGTATTACGACACCAACAAGTTATGTGTATTTATCCATGAGGGGTAGTGTCCTATGAAACGAGTCTCATAACCAGTAGCACCCAGTGAATTCTTATTATGTTATATTCATGTTTACGTGCACGTCAGATCTCACGTTTATTTTATATTTTGCTTCCATCTTTAGCTTATTTACAACATATTTACTATGGTTGGATCTGCAGGCTCAACGGGTGAATTAACTTTATTTCTAAATTATGATCAGTGAATTTTTATCCCACGATGTGTTATTATATATCAGTTATGCTAATTTTATGATCTGTTTTCATTTATAGTGTTATTCAACATAGTCTTGTTTCATTAATTTTAGTTAGAGGACTATTTACTAAGATGCAAGTCTCACCACTTATTTATTTTTCAGATTTCAATAGTAGAAATTTGTAGGTGCATCATGTGCATCCAGCATAGCAACATTTTGAGTCTAGAGAGGTTGGGCCCCACTTATGTTAATAGTAACTGGTTTGGATTGTTGCTCAAGGAGTGAAAGTTAAATAGTTGTAGTATATGTAAATTTTATTTTGGAAAAAAAGAAGTTATATAAAGTAATTATATTTTTCCGTTATGATAATTATTTAATTCTCCAATTATGTTATGTCAATTTTTGTTATATTATTCAGTAATTGGATGTGAGTTGTATAGTGGACTCAGAAGGTACGATAGTTGAATAAGGTTTGATATTTTTCGGTGAATTTTGTGTATCGAAAGTTGCTAAACCCTATTTTATTGTCACACATCACTCAAGTTACTGGGTGGGATGTGATAAGCGGCCAACAATAGGTCGTGGGGGTGTGGCGAGTGATGGGTAACAATGAGTAGTAGGTGGTGGATATTGGTGGTGAGCTATGGGTGGCAGGGTGGACAAAGATGATGGGTGGTAGGTGGCTGTGATGGCGGTAGCAATAGTGAATCACTTCTAAATGTTAGGGGACAGTATTATCCAGATAGACTGGATACGAGTTGAATAAATTATATTATCTTTCCCTCCATATTATTATGTCTAAATTTTTTTATCCAATTTCATTATTTAATCTACTAAACATTAGAGAAAGTCAAATAAGAATAAATAATTTATTTTTATCCACTCTTATCCGACCTACCAAATAAACCCCAATTTGTCACGACCCAAAATCGGATACGTGACCGGCGCAAGAGTGAGAATAAATCCTAACTCATGCAAGCCTGACAGAAACACTAAATTTAACTGAAAAGCAGAAAGTCTGATAAAACTCAAATAAAATTCAAACCAAGCTAACTGAAATATCAAACACAAAATAGAATCCTGTCTGTAGTCAAATTGAGCATACTAAAATCTCAGGAAATACAAAAGTCTGATAGAAACTAAATAACTAACTTTGGATAGAAAAAAATTTAAATAGAACCGTTGATGATACGGACTCCTATCAGTAAGTAAGAGCCACTGGATCAGCGTACTCAGAATCTGAAAAAAATAAGAGTGAGTCTATTGACCCAGTAAATAATAATCTGCATTTATGAAAACAAAGGACATGCATACAGATATAATATATAATTTACTAAAAACAGATTTTATGCAAAACATTTTCTGTAATTTAGGGAGTTTGTAATCCTGAACATAACATATATCGGGAAACAGATCGGTGACACACAGTCAGCCAATAACCAAGGCAGCGACACACAGTCAGCCGATAACTAAGGCGGCGACACACAGTCAGCCAATAACCAAGGCGGCGACACGCAGTCAACCGGTAATCTGAATGGCAACATATGCCCTGATAATTGAATGGCAACATATGCCCTAATAACTGAATGACAACATATGCCCTGAACAACTGAATGGCAACGTATGCCCTGAATAACTGAATGGCAACGTGTGTCCTGAAAACTGAAATATCTAGCACCATCACCCTTACTAGGTGGGGACCCATACAGGGTACAAATCATGCTAATGTGTACTGCCGTCAGCTACAGTGTTCAAAAATCCGAAACTCCCTCAAAATAATGTTTTTCAAATTTAACAGAATAGTTAACTGAATAATTCTATGTACTGATATAAAACTGAATCAAATATAAACAACAGACAAGTTTCCAAAACAATTTCAGAAATTACATGCATGGCCCTTGTCATATAATTTAACAAAAATTTAATCAGATTTGTAGAAAATCAAGTAAATAATTAAAAACAGAATTAATTAGTCAATATGGAAAGCAGAACAGCTCATAAATACACATTATTACTCACAGAATGACGAAACCGAGAAATCCAACACTTGACGACACAGCTCAACCAGAATCGTGCGATCAATCTAGAACCAGGAAATAATAGTAATACCAAATTTATATTTCTAATAATAATAATTTAAATTTAAAAGTAAACCAATTTCTAGGTTTTTCGTACCCGAGCTCCGTACTATAATTATTTAAGTTCCGAACCGGTCAAATTCTTCACGAACCAAGTATCAACGTCTTAAACATTCCTTTAAAATATCAAACCAGAAATTTTATAGGTGAACCGGTGAGTTTTTTCTATTTCCTTCCTTAAATAAATTAATTTCTCTCTTTTCATTATTATATATCTTTTTTTTTCTGTTTTGGGTTCCAGGTTCTGGGCTGTGGCTGAGATCCAGCCCACGCAGAACCCAGCCCGTTACTTAAATTCGGCCTGCATTTACAAGCCCATAACCCGGACCTAGTGTAGACCCGTGAAGCTCCGGATCTCATCCCCTTAACCCAAAAACTGAAAACAAGGATGGAGGATTCTCACCTGGAATCGCCTCAAGCTTCTGAGATCAACGTTGTAATCGTACTCAAAAGGACCAACCGACTCCCAATGTGTAGGTTCTCGATCGATTTTATGGAGATTTTCGTGAACCTTTATGGATTTTCCCTTAGTCGGCTTCGATAGTGTACCAACAAAGAAAATCCTGTTTGCAGAAGGCTATTTGGAACAATTGGTTCGAGCTTTCAATTTTGTGAGACTTGATTTACATATATAGAATCGATCAAGGAAAATTTCATCAAATCAGCCATAGATTTGATCGGATTGTGAATCTAGATTTGGAAGATGGATTTGGGGACGATCCGATTGGATCTGTTTTTATAAAATCTTCGATTTGGTCCCCTGACTTTCTGATTCCTTTTTGATTTAATCCTTGAAGTTCTTGATTTGTTCGATTTAGCCCATAGTTTTTATAGAATCTTATAAATACCCTTAAATTAGGGGTATTACACAATTAGATTAAATCAGATTAAATATCCATGCAATCTACCCTTGGTATACCATAATCTTCCCTCTTTATTGTATTAGAATCGGACTTCTATGTATAGCACAAAATCCTTTCTCTAGTTTTTTGATATGGGATAAGAATGCTGATCAAACCCCAATACCCAACCTCAATATCTTCACTTTTCAAAGCAACTGGATTTCATATAATGCAATTATTGAAAATAGGATGACCAATATCCTCAAGTTTGTGTTGAAAGTAACATTAATAAACTTTTATTGGAAATCCTCATCTCACCAAACCCAAATATCCAGCTTTTGAAGTTAGATATATTAAATTACATAATATTTGAGCACTTCATGTTAATTTGTAATTCGTATTAAAAATATGGAGATTGAAAATACATTTTTCTAAACAATAAAAAAGCATTTTATTTCATGCTGATAACTTTTTTTGTTTATTTTATTCTAGAGAAAAGTTAAATATATTATCAGAACATTGAAAATTTACAAACCCAAAATTATTAATATTTAACAAATTCTGCTATATCATTTTTTAGATTATATTGCAAAATAAATTTGTCATGTCCACATATTTTAGGAAAATTTTTTATCATGTTATTATATAGTTATTTTGTTTTAACTAATAATGATTTCATTTTATTCTAAATATATGATTCGCATGTTCCTAAATATAGTTATTATTCATCCATAAATTTATTTTTATAAACTTATGCATTAATAAATATAAATATAAAGATTATGTTTAATTTTAAAAATATTTAAATTTTGACGACAAGTTCTACATTTTTAAAAGGTGTAAATAGTTTAAAAGGTCATGTGAAGAGAACTTTTGAAACCATGAAAAGAGAAAGCTCGTAAACTGGGTAGTTTCTTATATTAATAGAATGAGACTAGCAGATAATTGTGTGCCATTTTTATACAATGATTTCCATTCCCCATTTTGGGGTTCATCGAGACTTTTTTATTTTTACGAAGATAGAAAAGTTTTTACTGAAATTGCTCTCGTGAATGCACCCATTTTTGAGCAAGTAAGCTGTTAATGTCTGAATCTCCTCTGATACCTCTCTTCTATCTAAATATGGTTGTAAATATGTCAAATTAGGATCAAATTAGTTATATCCAAGTTTTCGATTAACCATTTTCATATCTGAATTTGATCTGAAATTCTATAAAATTTATATATATATACATAGTAAAGAATATTCAAATCTGAACAATAATGTAAAATCTGATAAGAAGACCCGATTTTACAGAAAATAATACTCTTTTATACTTAAATCCCTCAACTCTATTTTATCAAGAGAAAAAGGAAGAAGGACAAGGAGAATAACACTTGACATCATCAGAATAAAATTAATAAGCAGTTAGCAGTGCAATTTTTTTCTTTTTTTTTTTTTTTTTTTTGGTGGTGGTAGTGGGCTGTGTGTGCATGTATTGGTTTTTCTTTGTTCATTCATTCATTTTTTTTTTCTTTTTATTATTATTATTTTTTTTTTTGGGGGTGGATCCTTAAATTTTTTGATTTTTTCAAATTTAATCTTTACAACTTTAAATCTTTTAATATTATATATATAATTATTATTTTAATAAAAAATATTAAAATTAGGATTCAAAATATTAAAAAATTAAATTGCTTAACTTCATATCGGACCTACTTATTTTAGATTATGAATATTTGTAATTAAATTTGAACTATCAAATATTTTAATGAGATTTAAATTCTAAAATTTAAATCAAATTCAGAATAAACTTTAACCAATTGAAAGTTTTATACTAAATTAAATTTTTAGTTTTGTACAAAATTACCTTTTGTTAATTCATTCCAAACTTGAGTCCCAACTTTAGTCACTCCAAAAATTCACCATTTGGACTTCTACCTCTATCTTAAAATAATGTTTGTCCCGATTGTCAAGAACCAACTCAGCAGCCTCTTTAATTTTTCAATTTATTTGACTCTACTCTTAACAAGAGCAATGTCAACCTCTCGTCTTCTGCAGGAACAATTGATTAACAAAAAAATTAAATTAAAAAAAAAAGAAAATTTCTGAAGTACAAAATTTTACTTTTAATTTTTTTAGGAATTTACAAGGACCAGAAACAACTATTAATTACACATTGGAAGATCACAAACAATAAAGTAGCTAGAAGGTAGATACAATCTCTGAGAAAGGCCCGGGGACTCGAGTTTGATGTGAGAATTACTGAGTCAAGTTGACCACAACAGGAGGCCCACGAAAAGAAGACAAAAGAGAGAGAGAGATGAGGTCACGGGCCGACCTCATTCATAATGCTGTGAAGCTTTCTTTCCAAGACTTCAGAGCAGATCCGGCTCATCATGTGATAGAATGACATCAGCTCCGATACCTGTTCTGCTGTCATCTTCCCAATCAATTTCCTCGCTACACTCTCTCTTTCTTCGTTCTTCCTCAATCTGTCCAAGTAGAACGACGCATTCCTCACCGTTGCCCCCATCTGCTTCAGCCTGTTCTCTTGGACCAAGCTTAATGCCGTGTTCGACTACAACAAGTCAAAAAACCCACTTCAGAATCTGCAAAACCCTCTTCAGGACTAGCATGATAAACATGATTGGTAATACCTCAAGAAATTCTGCGCCAACTTCGAGTTCAGAATCTTTAGAAGGATAGTTTCTGTCTCCGCCACCCGCATATATGTTTCTGGCGAGAAAGAAGCTCCGGACCAGGACTTTCCTCTGCTTCTCCATTTCTTGGTCAAGCTTTAGTGACCTTGGCGCACTGGTTGAGCTGTTGAGCCTCTTCTGATATGCGATTACCGCCTTCACAAATTCCTGCCGGTTTAAAAAATAAGCATTAATATCGTCACAGAACCAGTCAAAACTGATAACGCTGGATTGGTAGTGTTGTTACCTTGTAAGCAGCGGGGCAACCCGGATAATCGAACTCGTCTGAATCGGGTCTCCTCATTCGCTCCGGATGAAACTGGAGCCCCATTATGAACTTACCCTCTTCGGGATTGTACGCATCCGGGTCATAGAACCCCTCCACCAATCCGTCCGGTGCATAGGCCATTGGCACAAGCCTCTGGGCCAGCTTTTTCACTCCCTGGTGGTGATAACTGTTAACCAAAATTTCCATTTTGCCCTTCTCCAGAGAATCCCTGGACCAATCCAACTCGAGGTTACTAAGAGGAAAAGGAGGTCCGGCAAAAATTTAAGACTTCGCCTCTTCTTTTTTTTTGGGGGGAAAAATTTTGAAATTCTTTGTGTAACCAAGATTAGAAAACAAGAACAGTGACATGAAAGCGATTACCTGAACCAATCATGCAACGGGGTGTTCTCCATCACCTTCACCTTGTGCCGGTGACCGTCATAATCGTCATAATTAATGTGCATCACCCTCAGTTCCTCCGGCAATTTCTGGCTTAGCTCTTTCCCGATGTCTTGGTAAAGGGTACCGCCACATGCAACGTTCAAAACCTGCGATCCCCTGCATATTCCCAAGTAAGGTATGTTCCTTTCGAGGCAGAGCTTCGCCAGGTTCAATTCGATCGTGTCCTTTTCCTTGTCAATGGCCGTGTCACTGGCGTGAAGCCGCCGGATTTCCTCCATATCTTCCGGCGAGAGCCCGTCGTCGGCCACGTATAGAGAGGGGTCGATGTCTTCGCCTTCGCAGAGGAGAACGCCATGGATCGGCTTGAAGCTGTCAAGCAACATGTGAACGCCGTTCACCCGGGGCACGATCACCGGCACTGCCCCATAGCCCACTATTAACTCAAGATGATATTCACCTGAAAATTACACATATCCAACCGAAATTAACGATCTTTTATTCATGTATTTCAAGAATGGGCCACAAATTAGACATGCGTACGTACCCACGAAATCTACGAACTTGTTTTTGCGAACTGTTCGTCTGGAGACAATCAAGACGCGAGGTAGAATGGCGGAGAGATCGGGGTTAGCCATGGCCGAGGGTGGTCGATCTGAAACTTCTAGTTCTGGAGATGGAAGAAGTTTGATGAAGCTTCTACGGCTCGTGTGTGTTTTATATAGGAAGATGTATAGGGTTTTGAGTGGTTAACAAAAACACGAGTTTTAGTGCTACTGTTGGGGGATTGGGGAGAGAGATCTAGAGAAAAAATTGGGGAGCGTAGTCTAGGCACCGCGTATTTGTGTACTAATTACTTGATTTGTGCAGGTCATACATACATGCGTGATTTAAACTTCCGAGATTCAGGATTCGATTAAATAATTAATTAGGAAAAATGAGAACGTGGCAGGAGTTATCTTAGGAAGGGGACGTCTAAGGCGGGTCGGAGCTGAGGATGCTGACCTGGTAAGGAGAAAGCCAGGGAGCCAGGAGTCACCGTAGGCTTTCTTCGGTGTCAGCCTTATCCAGGTTTTATTATTATTATTTTTATCTTTCCTACCAGCCTTCGGAAGCTCCGAGATTTGGCTGACACTTGTCTTCTACAAACTGCGGAGAGAGTAGTGTCGTGTGGAGTGTGTGTAGGGGGGGAGAGGGGGTGGAGGGCAATGTCACTACGTCACAAATTACAGCCGGTGTGCAGAATTGCACAAAGTATAGACATTGTGTCCCTGGCCAGATTCATTGATCGGAGCTTTTTTTTTCTTTTAAATAAATTTTACCGCATATTTCTTAAATTTAAATTAAATATTACATTAAAATTTCAAATTAAGAATGTCAAAGTTTTATTTTTTAAATTTAATGTAAGTTTTAGTACAGTTGCTTAAACTATTTTTCCGCCACTTGCACTACTGTATTTTTTTCATCTTCTACCCGTTTTTTTTAATGGTAAATTTATCATCGTTAACTTTTACGAGTAAGACTAAAGTCATGAGAAAATGGTCAAAAATTATCTAAAAAGTTACTTGTGAGATTACCCAGGAACTTATATTAAATTTAAGAGATGGAGACATCACATTCTTAACCTAAAAAATTAATATAATATTTAATTTATATTTAAAGGGCTACAAGTGAGATTTACTCTCTTTTTTTTTTCTAAAATAAGAAACTATCCATTCCACTCAACATATTGACATTATGAGTTGGATGATTTCAAAATGATCCTGTCAGTTTAATATTCATTTAGATGATTTCAGAATGAGCTTGGAAAGAATTTGGGAAGACTGAGGAGTGATTTTTGGGATAATTTTTTATGATTTTCTTCTTTTTATAGATTATTAATTTATTTAGATTTTCTTTTTTTGGAATACACAATAAGCCTCATCAATTTGAGTGCCGTCAATCGAGTCATTTGAGTTTTCTCCATTATTTGCTGATAAGATTTTCTATCTAAAGAAGGTTTTAAAATAATGAAATACATTTATTACATTTTTATTTTGATTGAATTCGTAAGATTAAAAAGGTGGGAAATGGAAAGTAATTTCTCACCAATTTTATTTACTCTGACTACTTATAATGTAAAACAACCCAAACAAAAAAAAAAGGACGGGTAATGAATTTTTTAACCGATTCAATTTATTTCCTTATCAAATTTGACCACTTCTGTTGGAAAGTACAAGGGTATTTCTGGAAACTTATTATTGTCTGACAACGAACATTCAATTATTTTTCATCTATAAAATATATTTTTGCTTTGAAAGTAATATATTCCTCCGATCTAGCAAAAATAATATGCCTTAATTTGTTTCTAGACCACTTAAAATAATACCTTTTTTTTTCAAATCTTATCTTTTCTTTCATTCAACAAACTCAAGATGGCATTATTAATTAAAATATTTGAGATTACAAAGCCAGCTGAAGGCAAAGCAAGTAAAGTAATTACGTTAGGTCACAAAAATTTTAAGATTTTATAATAATTTACACTATAATAATAATTTAAATAATTATAATTTTTTTAAAAAAAAACTTATAACAGTCAATGTTATCTATATGTTGAAGTAGTTAATTTCGATCTAATCACCTTCCTATAGTTGCTAATTTTTCCTTATTTATCTCATAATTAAAATATTTTATTTCTCAAACAAGTATTTTTTAATTTTAACACTCACTTATCTCAAAACTTCAATTTTTTTTCTATCAAATTTCTTCTCATAAGGTTAAAAACACTTATTTTATAGTTGGGGAGTAAGATAATTTCAATATTGAAGTATTCTTATGAAATAATATTTATTACAATCTACTCATATTATTCTAATAATTAAGTACTTTATATTATTTAAATAAGTAATTGAAAAAGAAATATTAGAAGAAATTAAGTATAAAAACTTAATTAGCACTTTTGCATCTCAAAAAGTTAGAAAATAACTTTTAAATAAGAACTCAAATTAATTTTATTATACAGATAAAAAGACATTAATTTTAAGTTTAATTTTAAACCACCAAAATTATAGAGCCGCCTCGTGAGATTGTCTGTTAATTGACATTAGAAATAAGGTTGAGTTTTTACTAAATCATTAAGAAAATTCAATGTGAATTTAATATTTCAAGCTTTAAACGTGTTTTTGAAAATAGCAAAGTATACTTTGCTTGGTGACATTATTTTCTTCTATTATTTATCAAACATGACTTCCAATAATGTGGTACTAATGGAAGCCTTTCTGTGGAAGGGAAGAGTGGGTTTGGATATGATTTGGTTTTCTAGAAATTTTGAAATCAAATGGTTTTAAATCCGTTTAATAGAAATCCATACCCAATTTAAAACAATTTAATTAAACAACCGACCAAATTGCATTAAATAAAAAAAGGGGGGGTCTGGGTGGGATTTAATTTTTTAGTATGAAACTTTTAATAATTTTATTATCCAAGCCCACGAGATTTTGATGATTAATGCCTGTTGACTTTCTTGAATCTCTTCACAATCACACCGGCAAGTTATTCCGGAGGTAATTTGATGCCCTGCGTGCTATCATGGACACTATTACGAATCCCATGACAGATCAGAAAAAAAAAAAATGAAGGGACTGGCATATAAATAATATAAATAATAGCATTATAATTTTAATAAGTATACCTAAAATATAAAATAAAGGTTACCTTATAAATGATATCAAAAAAACTAGTTCGGTAGTAATATGACATATGCCAAATACTTTGAAGGAGAGATAAGCTGGTAGGATACCATAAATCTTGATTTGATGAAAGTATCAAGAGTTAAAATAAATGAGAATGTTATAAATCTCACGTCAAATAAAAAAATAAGATATTGATATATAAATGATAACGCTACACACTCTAATAAATATTTTTTTGAGAGAAAAAGATAATAGTCTCATGACACACACCCACACAAAATAATTTATATTTATCATAACCAAGAAGTTAATTATAGGCATTAATTATTATCACATTATACATTTTAAAAAAATAATAAATGATACTGTATCACGAAAACCCCTTGTGTAATTAACGTATATAAGCACTAATGGTTGAGTCGAGATGAATTTGCCAAAAGCCCAAATCGAAAAGAAATCTTTTGGTTGACGCAATCTCAAATTAAATGGCTGATAAGAAATTAGGTCCAACAGTTTGGCTGATAAGAAAGTGCATAGAACATAAAATTAATATCAAAAATAAGGTCAACGTGCTTTACAGATTCAGAGTCGTCATGGATGACACACTAGCCTTTGATTTCATTTCACATGATTTACGTTCTTCTCTTCTGTTTGCGCGTGAGAACGTGTTAAAGTGCGTTGAATAAAGCTGGACAAAGGTGCCGACAGGAACATGTATCTATCTTTGTTTTACGCTTGGTGGGGCTGCTCAATAAATTTGGTGGTTCATAATGATGTACATTTTTTATTTAAAATTTATTCTTCCAAATTTTTATTAAAATTTAATAAATTCCTTTTCAACTAATAAATCACTTATATTTGTATTAATATCAAAAATGTTTTAAGAAATGTAATAATCCAAGTTCTTCAGAATCAGTTCTTTTTCTTATTATTCTATTTCATGACTATCTAATTCAATTCTATATTACTAACTTGTACATTTAAAGAACAAATTCCATTATTTTTTAATTTATTTTTATTATTACTTTTTAAAAAGTTATCAAAAGCTCAGTTTCGATATTGAATTAAAACTTCAATGCTTTTCTCTCTTTTAACTTTTGAATAATCAAATTCGTATTTTCTAATTGATATATTAAAATTCTTATCAATTACAAGTAATAAAATATGTGTATAAATGAAATAAATTTAATAAATTAAAATATAATGTTATATTGAGCAGGTGTCGAGGCGAGATGGGACGAGACGACCAACCGAGATGAGAACGGACGATTTGCGATTGCCGTTCAATTGGGGGTTCGGTTGGGCTCACTGGATTCTCGTTTTCAGCCTCCTTTTTTGATCCGCGTTGCTGTGGTTTGATGGCTTTGGTAATTTAGACTTTTATCGAGCATTTTTTCATGTTAGAGTTAAAATTTATGAAATAAGAAATAAAAACAAGGATGTTGTGTCAGTAGAATACATTTACCTAAAAGTTATCACATACTACCTAACCTTATCTAGCTTACCAAGTGAGATACATTTATCCAAAAGTTATCATATACTACCTAACTTTATCTAACTTATCAAATATGACATGATGTGTTGAATACCAAATATGGCACGACTGTGTTGGAAATAGTCTCCAATTGTAACTAAAATTACAAAAATTAACCTTGCAAAATAAAAATGAATTTAAAAAAACATGGACACATATAAAATGTTAAAATTGTATGTTACAAATTTACATTAAACGGAATGAATAAAGGAAATTACATTATAAGCGAGAAGTCTACACACCTCAATAGATTGATCTTGTTGGAGAAGATAATGACCATGTGAAAAGTAGTATTAGAATCGACTTCCAAGATATCTAACGATAAAAATGCCATAGACCCCATCTCAACAATGATATTAAAAATTTGAGTAAGAGAGTCTATTACAAATTTTACATCAAATAATACGAAGAAAGAAGACTAAATTATAAATGAACATACCATGCACTCCAATGGATCAAACTTTTGAAAGGAATGGGCAAAAAAAAAAAAAACTTGTAACTCAAAAGATACATGCATGCTGGTGATAATAACTAGAGAGTTAATAATGCTTACAAATTTGTTCGATATATTTGTTTTGGATCCTCCACGTATGTTGGGTGTAAGTCAACCATCTAGGTTTGATCTAATTTTAAATGAACTTTGAACAAATCAAATTCTTAATTTGAAAAAGGAAAATGATATTAAATGAGATTTTTTTTTGTATAAAATTGAACTAAAGTGAGGCTAAACTAAATTGCTTTTGTTCTTATCAAGAATATTATGTATCATCAAAATATGTAATTTAAATAAAAATTATAAATAAAAGCAATTAATGTTTTTTATGTCACTTATGTGTAACAAATTAGAGTGATTTGCAACATGCACTTCAAAATTACAAAATTTGGCACTTTGCACCCTAACAAGGCAAGGGCCAAAAGGCCCTAGGGTGCAAAGTGCCAAATTTTTTTAATGGTAGGGTGCATTGTGCAAATCACTCTAACAAATTAAAATTATTTATGTAGATTCACAAAGTTGTTCTTATTAAGCTGCTTGTAGTTGAGAGCCTAGACCAGCACGTTGCACGTCGACCCCAGACACAGGTTGTAGAGCTAGGGTTGCCATGTACCTACATTTATTTCTAACACTAGAATTCATAGGTTAACCGGACGGGGACCAAGTTGGGTTGCCAGCTTCAAAACCATTTGTGTCAACTTGGGTGGAATAAAAAAAATTATTAGGAAAAATTACCAAGCCAATTAGCCTGGAAAAAGAATTATTCAAAGTGTCAATAATATGAAATAATAATTAAGAAAGTTTTTTCTTTTAAAAAAATATTTACCATGAAAGACTTTTAACTCTCTAAAAATACCCTTTACCCCTGCAAAACCTAGCACTCCCACCATGCCTACAATCCCCCTTCCCCCACCCCTCAACCACTAATGAGCTTGCAACCTACTCCCTGGCACTAACCCCTGCCACCTCTCCCCCCCACACAAACCTCGACTACCCCTTTCTTGCAAACCTCCCAACTTGCAAACCTTGCCCCTTCCCTGCAACCCATATCTCCCACCCCTCTCCTCCCCCACAACCTAGAACATCTTTCCTAGTCTGTGTTATAACCCGAATTTTATTTCAAATTTATTAAATTCTGGACCCAAGTGCGCAGATTCAAAATTTATGGGGCCGAATTGAAAATACGAGGGACTGGCTTGTAAAAAATCAAAACATAAGGGACTAAATCAAAATTTTTAGAAAACCTGACATGAACAGTAAACCGAAATGGAGATTAGGCATGCAGTGATGATGGGAGTGGTTGGAGGTCAATTTTCTTTGCATATTTGAGTCACTTTGGACAAACGAGCAAAACCCCCTTGTTGATTTTAAGAAGCGAGCAAAAGCTTGTGAGGATTCAGGGTTTTCTGTTCGTCAGGGATCATGGACCACCGGAGCTAGAAATCTGGTTTTCAGGCTTGTTGGACCGATTTTGTTCCGATTAAAGCACTCCAGCTTGTTCGTCGGCTTCTTCGGCAACTTTTCCAATCTAGGTGGACTGAGGTAAGTCAGATTTTTGTTGTTTTTTTTCAAGTTTGGAGCTTCCGGGTCTGTTGTAGACTCGGACGAGATTCGGGTTGCATTTCCGGGTGATAGGGACGAACTCGAATGAGGATCTGGGTTCAGATGGGTTGGGCCCGAGTTGGGTCCGGCCCGGGCCAAAGGGTTTGGGTTGGATTGGGCCAATTTGGGCCCAGTCCCAAGTGGGCTTGGCCCGTGGGCCAGCCCACATAAAAAAAATTTAGGTTTTAGGCTTGGGCCGGCCCGGTTGGGCTGGTGGCCCAAGCCAGGGGGGCCTGAGCCGAGCCGCTGAGCTGGTAGCTCAAGCTGAGCCATCTTTAACGAAAAAAAAGTTTTGACCAAACCGGCCGAGGCTTTGACCAGCCGATTCAGTGGCCAATTTAACTTGGAATTTGGATTTTGACTAGTTCTAGGTTCGGGGAGGAAAGATCTATCAAATCAAGTGGGTTCGGGAAATTTTGGGTGACCGGTTCGAGGTGAACCGGCTGGTTTAGTGTGTTGTCCTTCGGGTGACTAGTTCACTGGTTTTTAGGTCGGTTCTTGGGGAGTTTGGACTGGTTCTTGGTCCAACATGATGAAACCTAGCTAACTATGAAGTTTGGTAATTTTTGGGTGATCGATTCAAGTTGAATCAGCCTCGGTTCGTATGCTAATACTTAGGATTAGGGTTTTTGGCCCGGTTCAGAGCCGATTCAAGGCCTTCTTGGCAAGGTTAGACTGGTTCCTAGGGTTTTTGGGCCTTTTAATTCTGATTTTGAGGGTTTCGTGGCCATTTGAGTTGAGTTGGAGGTAGTTTTGAACCCAGCTAAGCTAGTTCGAGGGTTTTAAAGGCTGGTTCGCTACAGTTTTGAGGGTTATGGAGGCTGGTTCCGTAAAATTGAGGATGGTTAAGTAAACTTGTTGAGTGTTAGCGAGTCGTATAGATCCTAGTGATGGGTTTTGATGTCTCGAGATGCGTGCCAAGGTGTCGGGATGGGGTTTTAGGACGGTTTTGACTATTGAATCTGTTTCTTGCGCCGATTTCGGTGTCGGTGATGGTTTGTGTGATTTTGGTTGCAGATACATTGGTGGAGGTGCATCTAGGTCAGCAAGTCGAGTGAGAGAGATCGGGAGTTCCTTTTTGCTCAGCCTTTGTACTGTGAGTGATGATACTCTTTCTATGTCTGTGTTTTCATATTGTGGTTTTCTGACATGATGATTATGTGGTTTAGAAACTATATTTTGACTATATTATATTCGAGATATGTGTTATGTGTTTTATGAACTTTCAGTGAGTTATGTTGGTATGTGATGTTAGTTTTTGAGATGTAAATTGTATATGTCTATGTATACCTGCTTTTGACTACATGTGAGGATGGTATCATATGATGTGAGGCAGCAGAGGCCGCATATGTGATATGCACTAGTGTGATTTCTTTGATCATCGAGATAGTGGTTTCCTCCGTTGTGAGAAGACAAGACAGGGGTCTCATGATGTGATGTGATGTGTCTGGGATGCAGACTCAGCCGACGGACAGTGGATCGTAGCGTACAAGGAATACTTTGGCCTGGTGATGAGATGAGTTGTGTGGCTAAGGGTTCAGCTGACGAACAGTATGCTACTGTACATGCGGGGAGTACACTGACATATTTTTTTAGGGGGGCGCGTCCTTGTGGAGTAGGGGTGTCCACGATTGATTTTTTAGGAATTTTTGACAAAATTTATAGCATATTAATTTATTTAATTTTTAAAAATTAAAACCAAAAGTATACTTTTTGATATCAATATCAATTCCTTCGGTTTCGATACGATATAATATGGTTCGATTTTGTTTTTTAATATTTTGTTATTTTTAAATTTAACCAATCAAATAAAATAATATAAAATAATTTGTATAAACACTTCCCAACAAATCAGTAAGTAAATTTAAAAAAATGATTTAAAGTTTATAAATAAATAGATAGATAAAGATAAAGAGATTTATAAAATAAATAAGAAAATGTATAATATAAATCAACCAAATATAATAACATCATCTCTATTATTTCAAAACTAATAAAGGCTTAAAACCAAAAAAAAAAGAGAAAAAAAAAAAGAGATTGAGTCATCTTTCTACTTTATTTTGTTACCTTTCAATTTGTATTGACCACGAATTAGAGTCACGATTAATAAAAATTAAGGTGAGACAATGGGGGAGAGAGGCGAGGCAAACGAGGCGAGGTAACTACAAGAAGAAAAAAGGAATCATGACAGTTGTACATGAAAGAAGAGAGTGTTAGTATTTCAAATAAAATTTTGTATATATATTTTCTCTTTTACACCTTAACCCTTTATATTTACACATTCTTTTCATATAAGTCTTTATCTTTTTAATTTTTTTCAATTTATAATTAAATTATTCTTAATCTTTAAAAATTTAAATATTTTATATATAATATAAATAATTTAATAAATTTTTATATATAATATTCGATTCAGTACTATTTTTAAAATTTTTTATTTATAAAATTTAAACGATACCAAAATATTTGGTATGATATTATGTAATACTAAAATTTATAATATTTTTTAAAAAAAGAACTTAACTTTTAATTTGATTTAATTCAGTTTTTTAAAACAATGAATACTCCTATTTTGGAATTCGTGGTAGAAAGGCCACTGCTCCCCCGTCTTCATGCAGCAGATTCCCCACAGCAACTGCGTCACCGCCGGCGTGCGCGGGCTCAGATCCATCACGCTGCATGTTGCCGCACCCGCCACCGGAGGTCCCCACAGCAGAACCATCATCAGAACAACAGCGCAATAGGGAGATGGTTTGTGAATGCGGCTGGGTTTGAATCGGCCAAGCTTGAGTTACAATTTCCGGAAGCCCGACCCAGATTTGGTCGTGGGTGGTGGGTCCAGTAATTGAATGAAATTAGTTTTGTTCTTTTAGTTATGGCAATCACTTGCACATGGAAGGAGCGGAAAAATTAAGAAATACCCGTTTCATTTGCTTTGTATTTTAATCAATTTATTTATTTTTTATTTTCATAACCGACAAATTAAATATATACGTTTTGTATTAATAGAGGGCTAAGACCAAAGAAAAGAAAAACAAACTAAGTTAAGAAAGTCTGGAGAGTAAGACTCCCGAGGCATCTTGGTGGAAGACATCTTTACCCTGGCGGAGGAAGGGAGCCCAATTCTTGACACTAAGCTCGTGGGATAAACTAAAATTATCCAAATAATTTGTGGTCTGTAGACCTATTAACTTCCTTAAAGACATGTTTCGTCTCCACTTACCAATCCTACCCCAAGATGGATTTAATTCCAGCCAAAACAGCAACCTTATAGGAGCCACTCGTCTATTTGCCATTTATCAAGTCCATGAGAAGTTTTGAGTCCAGTTCTAACCCAATTTTCTTGAAACCTAGATTTCATACAATCTTGAGGCCTTTTCAAATGCCCCAAGTTTCAGCATTCAAAGTGCTAATCTCACTAATATTTCTAGTAAAACCCTTAATCCAACCACCATCTTCATATCTGATAAGGCTCGTGTAACTCATCAATTTTTTAATTATTTTAAAAGAACTATCTGTATTAAGCTTAACCCATCAAATATAAATACTGTCTTTGATAACAACTTCTTTTTAGATGATTTATTTTGAAAACAATGTTCTATTTTTCAATAAAAAAAGCCTGATTCGGCAAGTTATTTTTAAACCAATTTCAAAAAATCATAGTAAAACAAGTATTTTAAAAAATAACAAAAGTTATTTTAGGACTCTTACAAAATATCTCATTGAAAAATAATAAAATTTTCAAATTTTTAATATTTTCCCTCTTAGTCAAGATGTAGCTATACAAATTCAAGCACATATTTCATGAAATAGCAAAAATTACTTTTGTTAAAAATTAAAAGCTATCTTCTTAATTGAAAAAGCATATAACGTCATTTAAACGAAATTAAGTGCATTTTATCTTTCTTTTTTCCTTTGTGCCCTCTCCCAACATACCTATCAGAACAAGCCACCAACGTGTTGGGGTTTGTATTTAGCTAGAATTAGAGAATAACGGCCACTTTCCAGCTCTCTTACATAAATAATTTCATCGATCATCATAAGAAAATAATTTTTATTATAATTTTGGAATTATTAAAGCCTAATATTTCTTTTATGGACTCTTCCTACAGGTAATCAATATTTACTTTAGTATGATAGTCTCGCATGTTAGTATGATACATGATAACTTTTAAATTTATTTTTTTAATAAAAGAAGTCAAAATTCAGAGAGAAAAAATTATCATTAAACCAAATTCTTATTGAGAGTAATGACTTTTATATAACCATTAGGGAGCTTTCCATTAATTTAGTTCTCTGGAGATGTAATGATCCTACTTTTCTAATTAAGGGAAATTTACAAATTATTGCGTTTAAGGGCTTAATTGCACAAAACATAAGTAATCAGAGCTAAATTGCAAATTTGGAAGGTTATTATTGAATGACTTGGAAGAATTAGGGGTCTAAGTAAGAAATCAAAAAGATTGGGCTGAATTATAAACTGTCGAGAGCTTAATTGAAAGAAAACAAAGAAGGAGAACCTAAGGGTGAAGGCGCGCAAGGCTAAGGACTAAATCAAAAATAATAGAAGGGGCAGAGTGAAAGAATTAGAAATCAAGGGAACTAGATTGGAAGAGGGATGAAACTTTTAGTCGGCTACTGACTAAAAGTTTGGAAGCAAAATTCAATCCAATCAAATCGATTCAACCGCCCAATTCATTCATATATATGATTGTGTGTAGGCTTGACAAGAATTTGCAATCAATTTTGAGTTTTGTTCTGGTTTCTGTTCGAATTTTGAAGTGTAAGTCTTTCGGAAGCCTAGTTTGAGTGCTGTAGGAAATCTCGAATTTTGATGCATGTTTTCATCAAATTGTTTTTGAAAAATAGTTTCATCACAGTCGGATTTGAGGTCCTTAGCCTTTGATCGAGTTTAGAAAGTGAGGTAAGCATCAATTTTAGGTTAAAATTGTTTTCAGATTTGCTAGTTGTAATTTGCAAGAAACCGGGTCAGGGACCCAAGTTTCCGGGTGGAAGGGATGGAGCCAGATGAAATTCGAGTCTATCTTAGCCAAACAAGGCCCGTCTGGCCTAGTTAGGCTGGGGCTGACCAATTCAAGGGTTGATCCAGTCAGGTTAGGGTGATCAAGACTGGTTCCTTGTTCTGTAAAGTGGACTCTCTCAAACTAAACCTGTCACACCCCACCCCATAACTTGAGCGAGATGTGATAGTGAAATAGGGTTTAACAACTTCCGATATCCGGGATTCATCGAAGAAAATCAAACCTTATTCGACTATCATACCTACTGAGTCAACTGTATAACTCACGTCCCAAGAACTGAATAATACAACATAATTTGATATAACAAAACAGGAGAATTAAATCATTATCATAATTGAAAATATAAATATATTTCGTAACATCTCTTTTCCAAACCAAAATCTACACACAATATAACTATTTAACTTTCACTCCTCAAGTAACAACTCAAACTAGCTACTATCAACATGAGTGAGGTCCAATTCTCTAGACTCAAAATGCTGCTATACTAGATGCACATGGTGCAGCTATAAGTCTCTACCGCTGAAATTAAAAAAAATAAATAAGTTGTGAGATTTATATCCTAGTGAATGATCTTCTAATTAAAACAAGTGAAACAAGAATATATTGCATAATATTGTAAATAAAAATAATTCATAAAGCTAGCATAGCAGATATAAAATAACACATCATGAGATAGAAATTCACTAATCATAATTTAGAAACAAAATTAATTCACCCGTTGAACTTGCAGATCTAACTATAGCAAAAAAATGTTATAAAAAAGTTAATAATTGAAGCAAAAATGTAATGGCTCTATAAATAAACGTGAGATCTGAAATGTACATAGATATAAACATAACATAGTAAGCATCCACTAGGTGCTAGTTATGAGACTCGCTCCATAGGACACCGCCCTCATAGACGAACACCCACGACTTGTTCTTGTCGTAAAGCCCCACTTGGCAAATGAATCATGTAGTACTGCCACAATAACATGACTACCCAGCGAATTTTTTGGGTGAATTGCAAACATTCATATATAGAACATATAGTATAAAAATGAGATCCCTATTTCCATTTCACTTAACAAAATAATCATAATATATAAATTGAAAAGCATTTCTGGAAAAGTAAAATCTTTGGTTTTGAAATAAAACATTTATTTGTAAAAAAATTATCAGTTTCGTTATTTTAGAAAAATACTGAATTTAGGAGAAAGATCACTCACCTCTATTGATACAGTGTGTGCTCAGACACAATCTTGTCGGCCTCACTAACTGGCCTGTATGTCTTTTCTAAAATGAAATCACATGTGTTATCAACGACATGCTAAGACCATGTATAAATGCATGAATATACTAATGTATATATTAAATATATTTATAATTAAGCTGTTTTTTACTCTTTCTATTTCGAGTCAAAAGTTTTATTACACACATATTCTGAAAATTCTTAAAATATTAATATATATACTTATCGTCAAGCTAAGTATACTGAGATATACTCACATTCACAAAAGGAATTATAATTATTTTTTTATGAAAAATAATTCGTGAGTGGGTCGTCGAACTTCTAGATTAGAGTTCAATAAATTCTAATATCAATTTAGCCTTATTTTTACTAAACTAACTAAGTCACATTTTTAACAAATTTAATATGAATTAATAAAAATTAATCTGAATTGGTAGAAATTATTCCTCGATTTCTCACCATAAAACTGTTAGTCTCAAGGTTTTATATTTATTTAGATAATGACAAAATAAATAAAAATTATTATATATATAATGGATAATATGGACAAATTATATTATTGAGTTTATTATTTAGAGATATATACCTTACATGTTCTACAAAGTAAAATTTTCAAATTAGACATATATGTAATAAATTGGTCATATCTTATTATATAATACTTTAAAAATAGTAAGGTTAATTTTATATGAAATTATACTCAAATATCTTTATTTTGATGTATAACTTATCTCATATACTCTTCTATGACAAAGTAGTTTTTTATTTCAATTTCATATATTGTCTTATGAAAAAGTCAATATTGAAATTTGCATGATATTAATTCTAAATATAAAATATAATTTGTGATATAAATAAAATTTTGAATTAAATTTATTTGTAAAATGGACGTATTATGCTTTAAATGTATATATAATATGCATGTTTTACACTTATAAGATTAATATATATAATTTTTCAAAATGGACTATTCTGCTGAGTCACACTGTCAGTAGACAAAATGAGTATACTAAAATATTTTTATATATATCTCAAAATATAAAATTCAAATTTATACAAATCTAATTTTGGATGAAAGTAGACGTTATAAGCTTTTCAAAAATATATAATTTGTTATTTTTTACGATAAATTCAAATTTCTAGATAATTTTGAACTTGACCAACAATTTTTGTCAAAAGCAATTTTACAATCTAGCATATTGTTGAAAGTTTAATCATTTCTTTTAAACGGTGTATGATAATTTAATAATTCTTTTGTATTTGAAAATAAACTCATTGAAGAGTGTTCACGAACTTTTTAAAATTTTTTGAACATTTGAAGCCATTTTATATAAAATTTTGAAACGAGCATATGTGCAGTTACTGTTGACAAATGATTTTGTCTTTCACAAAGACCAGCGTCTCTTTGGTATTTTTACCTTTAAAAGGAATATAAATTGAGGGGAAAAGCATATAACAACAAACTCTCAAAATTTTATCAATCTCTCTCTAAAATTCTTTGCGTTACATTATTTATTACTAAATCAAATTATTTTATTCTTGAGAGTGCTTCTTTGAAGTGAGATTTTTTTTGTACATGAGTGGTAGTTAATCCTACTTAAGAGGAATTACTACATTTCTACTTCATCTTTATTACCATTTGTATTAGTATTTAAAGATTATCGAATCAAAGATTTTGTAATTGAAATTTCTTACTTTCGCCAAGTGCGAGGGAATTTGTTTGTACTCGGGATTTCTTGCTTCTATCAAGTGTAAGGGATTTAATAAAACCTCAGACGGTTGGAGCTCGAGAGAGTGGATGTAGACTTGGGTGACAAGTCAAACCATTATATTTATTATTTGGTGAATTATATAAGTTTATTTGATTCAATGATTTTATTATTGTCTTTAATTTTTCACACTATTAGTTTCCGCGATAAAAACCCAATTCACCCCCTCTTGGATTACCTTTTGGAACAATAAAAATAACACTTAAGCTAAAATCTAAACCGATTAAATGAAATTAAAACACAACTAGATTGAAAATACAAAAAATTTCATTGAAAAACTTACTCGAAATTTGATTAAAATTTCTTTGCCTTCATTCGGTTCCCAACTCCCGTTTTACCCTGCTTTCTTTTTTCTTTCTTTTCTTTTGTTTTCCTCAAGTTATGCTCGACTTATGCAATGAAAAGTTTTTTATTGGTGCCTCCCATTTGCGGCGGTGCATTGAGGTGGCAAATAATTATTTTATTATTTTAATTATATTTTATTATTATCTTAAGAAATTGTAAAAATACCCTTCTTGCCCTCAAAGATTAAAGGGCTTTTAAAGCTAAGCTTAAACCACTAATCACCCCACTAAACATGCTTATACAAAATAAAATATAGAGTACATGAGAGTTTTAAGTCAGGATGTTACAGAACGGCCTTAAGTGGCTTGGCAAGTCGGTTCAGCTTGGTTTTAGTGTCTATTAGTTAGATCTATTCGATTCAGTTGGTTTTGGAGGAATTTGGTCTGATTCAATCTAGTACTATGGTGTTTAGCACTGGTTCAGTCTTGTTTAGTGGTGTTTTAAGTCAGTTCAGTCTAATTCTAGGGGATTTTGGCTTGGTTCAGTCTAGTTCAAAGGTGTTTTTGTTTAACTCATCCGATTTTGAGATGTTTTGGCTCAGTTTAGAGGTGTTTTAGTCTGGTTTAGTCCGGTTTTGAGATGTTGGGGCCGGTTCAGTTTGGTTCAAAGGTGTTTTGAGTCTAGTCTAGTCTAGTCCAGTTTAGGGGTGTATAAGGCCTATTCAGCTTGGTTCAATGATGTTTGGGACCAATTAAGGCCGGTTCGATAGTATTTAAAGTTGGTTCAAGTTGGTTCGGGGATATTTGATATTAGTTCACTTCGGTTTAAGGTTCATTTCGCAAGATTGGTTCTTGTTTCAATTTGTTTTGGGTTTGAATGTTAAATAATGAACCTCAAGATATATGTCAAGGGTTCAAATTGGAGTCGAAGACCAGTTTAGAGAACTGAGTGTTTAAGTAGTTTAAGCTTTGGTTTTGGTTTTGATATTATATCACTGCGGTTACAAATACCACCGAGAAAACGTGTTTTGATAGTTGAGGTTATCTAGAGATTCTAGCTTTGGTTTATTTTCGTACTATGAGTGATAATACTTCTTTTATACATATGTTTTGACTCTAGTCATTATCTATACATTATGATATGTGTTATTTGTTTTAAAAATTAAACTTTAGGATAGATATTCAATTTTGCTAAAATTTTCAGTGAGCATTTTAAATTACTTGATTCGATCTAAAATTATGCCTATAATATGTGTGTGTATATATATATATATATTATTTTTTTTTTTGTTTTCTAAAAACTATATGTTAAGAGTTGCTTTAGTTTCAGTTTAGACAGAGATAATTGTGTTTGAGCACTGTGTGCTTTATATGTGTTCTAGCTCTAGTTCTGATTCAGTGTGGGATCCCGATATGATATGTAATACCTCTGACATAATATGCTCTATTTTGAAATAAGATTCTGATACTCCGATACTTCCATATGTTTTTGAATTTGTGAGGTATATATGTATGATTTTTAATAATATATTTGTTTATTAACTGTCTTATTATATATATATATTTGGCATGTTTTATGATGCATATCTCAGCATGACTAGAGCCTATATTATCATTCACTGAATCTCGTACTCACCAGTTTCTCAACATTTTTCAGATCATAATGCGGCCTCATCTTTCTGATTACTTCTCTAAGTGAGTAGGCGGGTTTCTGTCGAGTTGGTTTTGATATACGATTTTGCTAATTTATACTATTGTATTTTAGTTACTCTATTTATTTTTTAGACATAATTCTTCTAATTGCATGAATTGTGATAATTGTTTTAATTTATATATTATAAATGTTGTTTTGTTTGAAAATTATTAGAGTTGGTGATTTAATCTTAACACCAGTCACATGCTTAATTTTGAAGCATGACATGAGATGACCAATCTGTCAAGCCAACTTTAGTTATGGGTGAGACTCAATTTGACAAAACTAATAAGTGGAAAAATTAGCGAATCAGTAAGCTCATTAAAATTTATTATTTTGAAGAATAGTTTTGAAATTTATTATCAAAAGGTTTGAAAAAAAATTTACCTAGGAGATAATTTTATTTTTAAAAATAACTTTTTACATTTTCTAATATCTAAATTATAGAGATAAATTTGTAAAATTATAAATATATATTTATAAAATTATAAGTATATTTATGTAATACATTATAAATTATGTCTATTTGTTAAATTATAAATATATATTTATAAAATTACAAACCTAAATGTGTGAGATTATAAAAAAGAAAAAAGTTTAGAAAGACGATAGAATGTGAATACGAAACAATAACATTACATCTATCAACGTGAAAATTAGAAATATTGACCGAAGATATTAAAGTTTAAAAAAAAAAAAAAAAGTTAGTGGAGTTGCAGCGGGCCCGACTAGGGAGGTTCTGGGTTGCGGTGGGTTAGGGCCGGGTTGCAGGGGGGCGAATTGGGGGGGGGGGGGGGTGTTTGGATTCCGGAGGGCTGAACGCTGGGGGACAGGTCTTAGACGAGGGCCAAAGGGGTCTGGGTCGCCGCCGGGGTTTTGGGGTGGGGGGAGGAGGTTATATAGATCGCGGTTGAGAGGGGAGCTGGGTTGCAGCGGGGACTAACCGGGGTTCTGGTTTGCGGGGCGGCCGAGGGGAGATCTGGGTTGTAGGCCAGTGGCTCGGGGAGGGGGTGACGGTATTCTGAAAAGCAAAAATATCTTCTAAAGAAATATTTTTTATTTTAAATTTTTCACGTCATTAAAAAAACCCCTCCAAATAATTTCCCTTATTCATTTTTAGTAGTCAGCTAGCTTTTCTGTCTCGCTCTCTCCTATCTCTTTTTCTCCATTTCCGATGATCTGTAGTCTGTACGCCACTTTACAGTATCCTCGATAATAAGGAATTTACCCTGACCTTCCTTGCCGCTTCAATATTTTCAAACTCATTTTTGACCAGTGTTAAAACGAGAAAGAAAGCACTCTGCTAACCGGGGACTCCAGTCAATCCAGGCTGAGGCTACCCAAAACACACACGCATATATTAATCTTTATTTCTTTTTTCTAATTGTAAACTTCGCAGAACAAATACACAATATTTCTGGTACGCACAGAGAGAAAGCGGAACAGCCTCGCCAACAAGCAGCAACACGAACACAGGACAGGGAACAGTACAGGACGCAGAAACTTCAATCTCAGACGAAGATTGGAGTTAAACATATTTTTCCTGATCTACGTACAAGGTTTCACATAAATAGCTCTTCGGGTTTTAAGGATTTTTCTCCTTTCTAGCAAGTGGGTATGGGAACACCGCAGGTGGTGGCCACCCTGCGGGCGTTGGGGGAGTTGACGTACTGGCGGAGGTTGGGGTCCTTGAGGTAGCCGCAGAGGCAGGGCCTCTGCTCCCTCACCTTGTCGCAGCATGTCCTAGACGGCGGCTGCGACGATGTTATAGCTCCTATGCACGGACTCAGCTCCAACGGGTTGCATGTCACCGCATCCGCCGCCGCGCTGCCGCTAGAAGCACGGCCACCACCAGCACTGCTGCCGCCCACAGCAAAGAAACAGAGCGCGCCTTCTTCATCTTCAGAGAGTATTGATGTGACAATGCTGAGATGCGTGCATCTGCGTGGTCGACCAGGAGCACAATTTATACAGCCGGGGCCGTGTTTGTGGGGATTTAGGTGGAAAATTACTATCCAACCTGTGATTCGTGGTCGTACTACGATGTCATATTTCAATTCAAACTTTGCTATCGGCGATCCAATGTGTACCCACTCTCCATTCAGTCTAATTTCTCGTCAAAATTCTAGTATTACAAGAAAAATCTTTTGACCATTGGTTAAAAATATACAACATAACATCTATATTTGCCATTAGTTTTTGTAATTTTTCATTTTTTAAAAAAAGAAAATTATTTTCAAAACATTTTTAGAAACAAGTCCTTTAAGAAAAAAAAATGGAAAGTATTACGTTGTTTTCAGGATTTTTAATTGAAATTAAAAATAAAGGGTTTTGCGAAGAAAAATAGAAATAAACAAACAAAATAAAACGGGAAATGCGGTGTGGCGGTAAAGATTAAGACAAATTAATCCGAGAATTATGCACGCTGCTAGTACTATGAGCACGAGATAAAAATAATAAAAAATAAAAATGAAAATAGAAAATTTGTGGCTCACTCACATGAATTTATTTTATTTTGTTTTTAAATTTTTTATCATTTATATATTTATTTTGTCTTCTTTTCCATTCCATCACCTGACTTGACAGAGTAGGCAAAACCCCGCCAAATTCGTTTGTCCAAGTCAAAGTCTTCTGCGACCACTCAATTCTAGTGGGCCCCACTTTTCCCATCAGCGGGCGCTACTCCCCGGCGCCAAAATCAAAACTGCAGGTCCTCGTTCCCACTCACGAGAGAAATGTCCTTTTCTGGCAAAAACAAAAATTAGTCTGTATTTAGTTGATTCGCGAGAAAACAAATTTTTATTTTTTAAAACAAAATTTATTTTAATTTCTCAAATTTTTTTTATCTTATTTATTCTTTTAAATTATATAATGTAATAGTTATTTCTGAATATTAACACCATTAAATTGTTATTATATATATTCAATAAATTCTTAAATTTTAAATATTAAATTACAAAAATAAAAGTGTTTAAAATAAATATTTATTAGTTTGCATTTTTTGATTCCAGATAAAATAAATTTTTATTTTATTTTTTCTTTTAATTTCATATTTTTAGCTATTTCAAAAAAAAAAAAAATGATTAGAGTGGAGATTATTCCAATGAATAAATGTCAAGGAGGGCTGCTTTTAAGCAGCACGCTTAGATTAAAAGGACGATCTGATGACAAGTGGTCAATCTTCACCAAAGATTTGGCGTATGCGTCATGATGCAGCGGTGGACAAAGTTGATTATGATCGACCTTGGTGAAAACGTTTATTTCATATTTATTTACGAACTGTGCCAATTTGTTGAATTTAAATTAATAAATTAAAATATTTAAATTTAATTTGTATAATAATAATATCTAGAAACTTACATATATAATATAGTATGACAATTATAAACTCGCGTTAGACGGAATATAACAAATTTAATATTTTTTAAATACAATTTTTTAAGAAATATTTAAACCTGTTTCACATTTCTTGATTAGTCACATAAAAAATATAACATTAGAAAATAATTTATTTTCTTTTATTTACAAAAATTTATGAACCAAACACTTCTAGTAATTCATGCCACAATTTTCTTCAATTGACCAAACTAGAATATGAAAATGATGCTGTAAAATATTTAAGGGAAGTTGTTATAGTTATGGGATTTTATTATTTCTTATAATTAATAATTCAATAAACAAAATCATACAGAACAATAAAAATAACTTTACAATCCATCAAAATTAAAATACATAATTTTTGCTGAGGCGTATTATTATTAAAATTATATGAATGAAATTTTTATTTCATCTGAGTCCTTTTAAAATTACAGTATGCCCAACCAAAAAAGAAAAAGAACTTGAATTTGGGGTTCTAACGTGTTTGACTTATTCAACCTAAAAGGCTAATCGATTAGGCCCAATATTTGGGCTATCCAAGAGTAACAGTCTTTCGATGTGGACCTTGAGCGAGGAGGGCTGGTAAACGGGCCGGTCCATATCGGGTACGCCAGCACTCTGGCAGAATTAGCTTTAAAACGGATGGAACTCGCAAATCGAAGGACAAGAAGGCGGGTTGTGGATGCTTGTTGAGAGACACTGACGGGGATCAGATTAGAGATTCTATTCCCAATATCGGGGACGCCTAAATTTTAATGCCGGAGGCTTGGAGGTCATGGAAGTGGCTTAATCTAACTTGGAACTTGAGAATATGAAGAATCTCCGTGGAGACAGTTTTGAAAATTATTGTGAATACTCTTACGAGGTCTTGATCTCTCAACCGTAAAATATTCCCTCTCTAACTAGAAGTAGGCTATATTTGATGCCGTAAAAAGAAGAAAAGAACGGATATGATGAGAAAGAAATAGAGAAGAAGAGACTTTTTCTTTATTTTGTTTGTTATCCTCCAATGATAAAGAAAGGATAGACAAATTTCAAGTTTAGAAGTTAATATAAAAATTTAGAAATAATAGGGACTAGATTGAAAATACAAAATCTAAAGCATTTGCTCTGCCCAGCCCTATTCTACACCCGTGGAGGTTCGTTGGCTTCATTGTGAGCCAATAGGCCAAATCAACCTAGAAGGCTTACAAATGAGAGTCATTTGGGAGAGCTAAAATGGTTATGATTGATTCTATGCTTGATTCCATTTGGATGCATCATTGAACACTAGGGACTGTCACAAGGACCGCCTCGTCACTACTCATTTCCCTCCCAATCTATCCATCAATGGAAGGATAAAAAACGTACGGGTCTCGTGACTTTTTCCCTCTTTTCCGATTCTTTATTTTCTTCCACTTAAAATCAGATATCAAATAAGAGATATCACACTTTCTTAGTTATTTTTTATTCTTTTTTGTTCAAATTGGGCTACCAAGCACAAACACGGTCTCAAGAATCTACTTTATTTTAATTGTCAAGTAAAATTTAGTTCTGTCAGAAAAAAAATTAACAGAAAAGAGTTCCTTACAAAATTTAGTCTGTTGTCTAATTTGAGTTTTCAAAAGCTAGCGGTTGCCCTTCTAGATTTGAGGTCACTTCATGGCTTATTAGTTCGAGAGCTCTTGTGTCTAAATTTGTTTTCCTATGGAGCTTGGCTTCTCCTTTTTTTGAAAAAAAAAAAAATCAAAGAAAAAAAAGAATTGAATTCAAGGATAATGTTTTTTAGTAATGTTACATTTAAAGTAGATACTAGATTTAATATCATTTTAAGTAATTAAATAATTTATGATAACAAATTATTAATTCTAATTTAATTTTAGATTAAATTAACCTAGACGGGAAGTTAATTAATTTTTTAAAAATATTTATTGTTATATTATGTGTTAAATATAAATTTAAAATCGAGGGGCTGTTTCATTTGCCCATTTCCCGTTTTCATTTCAATGAAAACAGAAAATAAGGTTAAAAGTGAGTTTAGTTTGCATGTTTTCTATTTTCATCAAAATATTTTTTTAAAAAATGAACTAAAAATTTAAAATTAAAAAATCATTTTTAATATTTTCTTTAAAAATTATGAAAATAGAAAATGCATATTAGAAAATTGAAATTATTTCTGGAAAATAGATTATTCTAAAATCAAATTAAACACGTTCCTAAAATTTATAAGTCCAAAAATAAAAATTATTTTTAAAAAAATATAAAATTAAAATTGAAAACATTTCCTAAAACTAAACCCACCTATTTCATTCAGTTAAGTAGAAAGAAGTGAAAGAAATCCTGAAAAAGGAAAAGAAAAATAGTACAAGAGAGAAGACGGGAAAATTGGGTGAGCTAATCTCGTGAGAGATCAAAAGTAATTTTGTTCGGGAATTTTAGCCTTAATAAATTAACTTTGATAGGATTCCCTTCCCCTTTTTTACTATAAGGCTAGGTTGCTATGATAATTTTAATAATAATATATTATATAATATAAATACGATAAGAATTTATTTAAAAAATATAATTATGAAACTACTTCACATTTGAATAAGAATTAATTTTTATTTTTTTATATTCAACACTAATATGAATTAGGATAGGCAAATTTATATTATATTAATAATTTTATTTATTAAAATAGATTTTTAAAAAATTATTTACAAAAATAGGTTAATTTTGTTTTAGTTGAAAAATCATTCCTGGAGACTGGTATCTTCTGAGAACTTATTTTAGTTAGGAGATCTGGACCGCGGAATTCCCTCCATGGGGCTCTGGGACAATGGGAGCGTAAGAAGGAAGGGGGAGAAAGAAGGAAAAGGAAAGAAGAGGAAGAAAAGGGAAAAAAATTCGGAGCTTCTATGAAGGTTTGCAATAAGGGGGAAGGAAGGGAGAGAAAAAAGAGAGAGAAAGGAAGGGGAAGAGTTCTTGTCCCCGTAAGAGTTTTGTTGCAGAATTCTTGATTTCTTAACTGAATTCGGTCTTCATAGAATCGATTTTTTGGAAGAAATTGACTCTCACGAGCTGCCCTCTTTACAGAAATTAGTCTCCTACAAACTAATTTTTTAATTAAAAAATTAATCTATGTTTGTACATAATTATATGCAAAATTATATTCATAAATAACAAAATTAGTATTGATATAAATTTGCCGCAGTTAGAATAACCTGGAAGTAGCCGTACCTGTCGAATTGAGGGTGAATGCGTGGGTTTTTCACAGTTCTCATGTCTGAAACCCAAATGAAGTTTCCAAGAAAGAAATAAAAATGAAGGGAGATAAGAGAAGTGGTGTTCCATAGAACTGAGAAATTGGTAACAGTAAGTACACGAGGATTACGAAAGTGGCAAGCAGAGGAGAGGAGCAGAAACAAAGAAGAGATGGTGAGGAGAGAATCAAAAGAGGTTTTGTTTCAAGAACTCCTCCACCATCTCTTCCAGCGAAGACAGCTTCATAACATCATTCAACGAGTACTTTCCGTCACCAATCCAAACGATTTCCCCGCTCAACGCAAAATCACCGTCTCCGTTAACAGAACTCTGGTCGACAAAACCAAGCCTGAACAGCTCATTGGCCTCCAATCCCAGAAAATCCAGACCAATGTAGTCGCAACCGAAGTCGAAAGAAATGCATTCGTCTTCTGAAGCTTCCTCCTTCACATTATCGTTGAAGTGATCGGTCTCTCTCTCTCCCGCTCCATGATCAAGCTGCGATTGCGAGCAGAGATTTCTTTCCCCTTCTTGAAGTTAAAGAGGGGCCTTCAGTCTCCCGGGAAGTAGGCTTCGTGCAGCTTACGATCATCGGCAGCGATGGCAGTGTTCGTCTTGAGATTTGGCTTTTCCCGTGAAGTTCTGACTTAGCAGAGATCGAGAAAAAGAGTCATGTTTGGGTGCAAGAAATCTGCAAATTTCTTAAATAGAGTTGGAATTTATGGGAAGAGTTGGAATCAGGGAACAAGAAGAAGCATAGCGTTCGACTAAGGAAATTAGTAGAAAACTCGTCGGCCGCGACAGTTTAATTGACGCTAGATGTGCTTCAACTGGGACAAACACACCCTGTACTTCTTAGATATATGGGTCTCATGTGGAGTCTATACACGAAACTCATACATATAAGAGTTATTAGGTGTACTATCTCAATGAGTATATGCTTAGTATTAAATAAATTATTAAAAATAATTTTTATAAATTTAGTTTAAATATATTAAAAATATTTTACATGATTTAAGATTTTTATGCTGTATAAGTTATATTGACCCTTAAATATTACATATGACATGTACGTGAGAGATTCTCATTCGAAGTGATTAAAATTAGCCAAAAAATAAACTCATTAACTACGACAAAATTTATCTTGAATTTAAGCGTTTGAAACATTACAGAGATATTATTTTTAATATCAAATTTAAATATTTTTAAAGTTAAAGTATGTTTTTAAAACATAATATTTTAAAAATAATTTTATAAAATAAAATATTATTTTTTTAATATTTCTAAAAGTGATATTTTAAAAGTCAAAATTATGAAATATATTCTTTTAAATGTGTTTTTAAAACACATACGATTTATTTTTAAAAGTACAGTAATTAATCTCATATTTTTATTTCAAAAATTATTTTTAAAATATTTTTTTTAAAACTGAACACAGCCAAAAAGTTATGCTTAGTTTTTGGAGCAAATGCTCCAATTTTGCTTTTAAAGCATGTTTTAAAATATAAATAAAGAAACAAAATTTTATAAATATTACTCAAAAAATAGAGATTTTTGTTTTTAAAATACAAAAAGAACACCCTACATTTTTAATCTAAGAAATTAATGTAATATTTAATTAAAATTTAGAAAACCAGCAGTAAGATTCAGCCTCAACCTAATTATACATTAAATATAAATATAAAATCGAATCATCTTGTTTAGTATTGCATTATAAAAATTAGAAAAATGTAAAAGAATTTTTTGTTGGAATTTTTTTAAGTGAGCTACTGTTAATTGTATATATTTTGTGTTATTCAAACGTCTATGTATAATTTTTAGAATAAGGACTGTTTTAATAATATATAATGATTACAATACAAAATTATGAATAAAAAACTTACATAAAATAGTCGAATTTACTGTTCACCTTCTTCCACCGATGGATTATCTTGGAAGTGTCTGCCTTGGTCATCGCTCCTTACATTCCTTAACAAGTTAGCACCAATGTCTCTTGATATTTCCTATCAAAACAAGGTCTCTGCAGGCAAGGGATGGTAAGACGTCTGAATCAAGGAGGGCTCGATGATAATCAAAACAGGGCTTTTGCCACGCAAGAGGAGAGGAGGAGAGGGCTGAGGCTTTGAACTGAAGGAGGAGGGGCTCTGATTTGAGGAGGGCTCAATGAGGAGGAGAGATGATATGAGGAGGGCTTATGATTTTGAACTGAGGAGGGCTCGAAACAGGGACTGAGTCTCTGAATTGAGTTGAGTTGCAAAAGTAGCAATTGAAAAAGTGAATCGCCACTCAATTTTAGTTTGAAAAATTAGTTAATTACTATTTCTCGTGTGGCAACATGGCTAGTAAATTTTGCAAATTGTTATATTTCCGATAAATATTTGGGCAATCTTTCATTTATTATTTTCTCGTACTTACTTTTTAATATTTAAATTATACAACCGATGCACCATGATTCAGCTTTATCTAAGTTTTTCAATATACATTTATTTCTCACCCTCTAATAAAAATATTATAGATTTATAAGAACATGTATGATAAGTCTAGTGATACTAAGTACTCATTTTATTTCAACTGTATGCACTCTTATAAGTTAGTATAGTTTGATAATTAATGATAAATTATTTGAGGTTCATAAATTATAAGTGACTAGATTATTTCTCAGCTTCTAGTCAAGAGGGATTTTTCCATCCATACTTATCTCAATAACTACATCTAGAAAATATAACTATTGATATTTAGGATTCATCACATTCCTCAAAAGAAAAAATAAAAAGGTGCAAGAGAAAAAACACGAAAATTGGGCGGACTTATCATGCCGAGAGATCAAAAGTAATTTTTGTTTCGAGATTTTTAACTTTAATGAAGTAGCTTTTACAGGATTCTTCCCCCTTTTTTACTGTATGGCGGCAATTTGATGATAATTTATCAGTATAATATGAATTCGACATGAATTTATTAAAAGAATATAATTATGAAACTATGTCACATATGAATAAGAATTAATTTTATTTTTTTATTTAAATATAGCATTATTAATTTTACTAAAACCTTTAAATATTTAACACTAACATGAATTACTATAACCCATACTTCTTGAATTGAGAGTGATTGCGCAAGTTATAATTTTTCACAATTCTTTGAATCCAAACCGGCGATTCCAAAGAAGAAATAAAAATAAAGCAAGAAAGAAAAGTGGTGTTACATAAGACTGTAAAATTGGTAACAGTAAATACAAGAGGATTACGCCAATGGCAAGTAGAGGAGAGGCGCAGTAATAAACAAAAGATGGTCAGAAGAAGAGAATCAAAAGAGATTTTGTTTCAAGAACTCCTTCACCATCTCATCCTGCGAACACAGCTTCATAACATCATTCAACGAGTACTTTTCATCCCCAGTCCAATCGATTTCCCCGCTCAACGGAAAATCACCGTCGCTGTTAACGAAACCCTGGTCGAGAAAACCAAGCCAGAGCAGCTGGTTTGCCTCCAGACCCAGAAAATCTCGACCAACGTAGTCGCAACCGAAGTCGAAAGAAACCGCTCTTCTGTCCACGCATCCATCTTCCGAAGCTTCCTTCTTCGCATTGTAGTTGAAGTGATCGTTCTCTCTCTCCCGCTTCTCCTTTCCGAGTAAGGCCGCCATGATCAGGCTGCGATTGCGAGCAGAGATTTCTTTCGCCTTCTTGAAGTTAAAGAGGCCTTTCAGTCTCCCGGAGAAGTGGGCTTCGTGCAGCTTATGATGGTCGTCGGCAGCGGCGACAGTATTCATCTTGAGATTTTTCTTTTCCGGTGAAATTTTGTTTTAGCAGAGAGAGAGAGAGAGAGAGAGAGAGAGAGAGAGAGAGAGAGAGAGAGAGAGAGAGAGAGAGTAATGTTTGGGGTGCAAGGTATGTGCAAATTCTTAAGTAGAGTTGGAATTTGCGGAGAGATTTAGAATTAGGAAACAACCCAACAAGTACAGAGTTCGAATAAGGAAAGTAGTAGCAAACGGCCCGAGTACAGGCGACCGTTGCTGTAATCCCTGTTTAAAAATATTAAAGATATCTTACGTAATTTTTACACTGCCTAAATCATATTTAGGCTTAAATCTAATATAAAATTTTAAATATTACAGGTAACACGCACGCAATGAATTTTGACCACAGTAAAAAGATGGAGTGAATAACTGCACTAAAACTTATGTTAAATTTAAGAAATAAAAATATTATATTTTTAATTTAAATAATTAATGTGTTATTTAATTAAAATTTAGAAAATTATCAGCTAAATTTAACTTATATTATGCATTAAATATAAATATTAAATCGGTTCATCTTAGTTATTGAAATTTTCTGAGTGGCTTACAGTTAATTGAATATATTTTATTTTAGTGTAAAAATATTACATTCTCCTTTCAAATTTGTTTAAATTATACTTAATTTCATTTTTGCTCTTAAAAAATACCACCCTCGCTTAATTCAAATTGACTAATAATTTTATTAACTTCAAACTATTTATTTTTAGATAATATTAATTCAAAATATAAAATTTAACTTTTTCTACTATATATATTATATAA
>CAJVSB020000363.1:0-56459 GCA_911865555.2 Thlaspi arvense | reverse complement strand
GTGCGCGTGTATGTGTGTGTGTGAAAGAGAAAAAGAGAGAGCACAGACAGATACCTTCATAAATCCCATCAGTTACACGGGCAAACTGTGCTGTACATTTCATTAGACATGCCACCCTGAAGTTCAGCAGAAATATATATTATTAATGCAATAACAAACATGCATTTTGGATAGCTTATCTACTGCAAGGTTCTCTAGAAAAGGGAAAAACTTTTCTGCATTTTCAAAAGCTTGCCTTTTCACACATATAAACAGAAGTCAACTTCATATTTTATACACTATATGATTGTTTGAAATAAATGTGAAAAAAAAAAAAATACAATACATTCTGTGATATTGTTTACTTATCAAGAAACCAAGATGCCATGATTCCAATATAATCCACTTAACTTTCAGGAGGAAATTGATTTAGTTCCAATATACAGCTGCTTATTGTAGTATATATTGTACTGGGAATCCAAATGCCTACAAAAGGATGAGAGATAAGCATTGGAATGATTACGCACAGATTTGGAGACAAAACCAACAGATCCAGGCCTGTTCAGCTTGCATTGAATAATATTGTCAATTGTTTCCAGCAGTATCACCAATCTTAAAAGCTCCAGCTTGAACACCTCCTACAGTTTGCCTGGGCCAATAACAACCTGCAATCATTACAATATCGGGGTAAATTATTGAACCACACAACAAAACACCCCAGAAGTAAGAGCTGCATTCTGTGTAAATTAGTTGAACAATGGTCATTCCCTTCTTGTAGCTGATCCATCACGCTTCAAAAATGCATTTAAAATAAATTAAGGCCAAAAGTATTTAGAGACCACGTCTCGGTGTTTTACCTTATTATTTGCCTTTGCATAAGCGATCAACTGCTTGGTGTCTGACTCAGGAACACCTTCAGCTATTATTGCCACAACTCTGATGGTTGGCTGTTTCAGAGCCGCCATAGATGATGCAGCAGCACTGCATAATAAGTTCAAATATGAGAATGGAATAGAACAAAGAGCCTATCCCACCACAATATTAGAAGATAAGTGAGGACTGACCTTTCTAAATGATGCGAAGTTTATAAAAACATCAGCAGTAGGATGCGCAGTACAAGCAGCTTCAATGCTGGTGGGTAAATAGGTTCCAAACAAAAGAAAGAAATTTTAGCATCATGTAAAGACACCAATGCCTAAGAATGAAATTAGCAGTTTTATAGAGCAATTGATTGTACTCTACTGGGCCTGCTACCAGTGGAAGTTTTTAAATTTGCATTATTCCAGAAGTAATTTTTAGACTCTGTGAAATAATAAAGCTGTTTAGGCAGATGTTTATTGAGACTCTTCTTTATGTTTAACTTTATATGATTTATGCATATATTTAAGCTGTTTATTTTTACAGCATATAACAAATAAACAAAATCACTGAGAAACAAAAAATAACGTAAGAATGTTTGCATTCTTTCTAGATATTAAATGATTTTCAATGATAAACCATTTAGCCATGAATATGAGTTTATAATCTAATCAAATAAGATTATCTTTGGATGAAGAAGACCAATCAATTATAACCCTCACGATGATCATGCATGTTAGCCAATCTCTCACCAAGCAATTGCAAACTCTCTTTAACTTGTTAGGAACAAATTATCTTTTTAAATCGAAAACTTGGGACAGAACGTAAACAGAAATTATAAAAGAAAGAAGGCAAAAGTATATACGCTGAATGCACTGGAATAGCAATTTCCTCTTGTCCAAAAAAGAGCTTCTGAAACCCTCAGCACCAGGATTGATAATTCCAGCAACTGAAGGTGTTTCTCTCCTGGAAATAAGGAGGTCAAAGTATGTCAACAATGAAAAGCAATTCACAATTTGAAGAAATAAATTTTGAAGAAAAAAAAAAAAGAGGAGGCAATTATACATACCACATAGGAAGTCAAAATCAAGCATCCGTTGGATGGGCAGTTGTTTGTAATTGTAGAATAATGCTTGCGTAGTCCGAGAGAAAAGTTGTCCAGAAGCCATCGTGTCAGTTCAAGAAACCTGTGCATATGTAAAATGTCAACATATTATAACTTTTTCTCCCCCACGGCAGTGGCTGGAGTTACTGTAAGAATAGAACAATAACCCAAATAAACTTGAACATAAAAAGGAAAATACTTGTTCATGAGAAAGGCACAATAAACTTAGGAGCAAAAACTAATACTTATGTATGATTTAATGCTTGTGGAAGCATGGTAGAAATTATGATTTAGCAAGATCAGTTACACTATGACTCACGGAAGAAGGCAAACACGCGAACTAAATAGCTATCACTCAAAGCAATCTCAAAAACAGAGACTTTGCAATGCTCCTTACTATTGTAATGTAAGGCTCCCGTGCAATAGGAAACAATTCAACGAGGAAAACGAAATTTCTTATCATATGAGCCTCTCTCCAAATAGCCAAAATCTACATGTTTCAAAAGCTTTCACGGTAAAGACATTGTTAAGATCACATCAGTACTGTTCTGGTCCCTGTAAAGAATTTCCATACTCTCTCTCAGTACAAGGAGAGGTTTTGAAATGACGCAACCACTCCTTCCCCCACCCTCCTGAAATATATGTATATATAATATATATTGTTAAAGTGATAATAATTGTTGAGAAGTTCATAGACTGCATCGACAGCGTACCAAAGGTAAACAATTCGACCAAACAAAACACTTGCAAATGGATGTGATCCTCGGTAGCTCTAAACCACAGCACTCGGCAATAAAACATTAGATCAATGTACTTCGGAAAGAACAAACTCATTTTCGACCCTTACTAGTAGATCTGACCAAAACCTAACTGAAATTTAAAATCCCAAATGCCACACTAAAGAACAAATTAAAACGGCCTGATTATATCGAAAATTCGGATTAGCCGAAAAGAGATCCAAAACTATAGGGATCCTAGGAAGCAGACACGAGTCTGAATCATTAACCCATGTGGAAAAAATGGGAAAAGCCAGATCCCAAATTCGAAATTAACACTTTCTCCACTTGGCGATCACTCACAAAGATAAATGAACAAAATCACTCATCAGCAACCACTTACGTGCGCGTACCCAGGGATAGACCGATACAGGGGAGGGACACAACGAGGGAGAGATATTTAGATGTAATCTAGTGCATGGCATTTAAGGGTTACCTGCAGGAGGAAGAAAAATGAGCACGCCTCGTGGGTTCCGAATAGCCAACTGAGGAGCAACTTCGGAGCTACCAGGGGGTTCAGGGGATTGTCCTTATATATAGATAACAGGCGGGACAGCTCCCTATAGAGAGAGAAGAGAGAGAGAGAGAGGGAGGGAGGGAGGTGGAAAAAGCACGTGGAGCACGGTAGTTAGCTCACAAGTGACTTGGTTTCTCAGCATGCCAGGAATTGAGAGAGAAAAGGCTGCCGTTGTGGGGTTAGGTGGGCGGATGGTTGGATTTGTGGTAAGGGAGTGTGTAACACGAGTCGTTTGGCCGCCAACGACAGTATATTTATATTTACATATATTAAATGAAAATTCCATTTATATTTTATAATGAAAAACTATTTATAAAATGAGTTGTGAGCAAAATGAACTCTAAGATCGGCCTTATGTTTAAAAATTTTATTTATTCAGATTCACATTTGAGTTGATATCTCTTCTTTTTACTTCACTGTGTCAAATTTATTTATATATTTTATTACACGTTAAAAAAGTAATTTTTATACTTTTTAACAGTCAAAAGAATCATTTATAAGATTAATTTAAAATTTAATCTTTTAATATCTTAAAAAAGAGTATATATTAAGTCATCCCTTCAAATTAAAATTTAGTATAATAAAGAGATTTATTTGATCCGAACATATTTGTTGAGACAGAACTATCAATAATTATTAAATTTACTTAAGTCCACGCAAATTTACCGTGAATCCGATCAAATTCAATTTGCAATCAGATTCGACGGCTGCCAGAGCACTGTCCCATTAAATGTGCTGCAGCGTCAAATTTATCAAGCAGGGCAGTGGGCCATTGATGGATATCTACTAGATCCATTGTATAAAAGTGAACTACAATGGATGTTAGAATTACCGTTACTGCAATGGTTTATATACTATAAACACCATTGTATACTGTAAATACTCGTATAACAGAGGTAGGAGCTATTACAATGAATGCTCGAGTTATTTCTCTGTTGAACTCAACCTAACATTAAAACAGAGGGACGGAGCACTGTTAAATGCACTTTATTTTTTTTATCATTTTTTTTAATTATTAACTCCAGTATTAAATATAAATTAGATAAAATAAGATAAGATATGTCAGGTTTTGAGATAAATATCTTAACTGTATAGTGATCTAGATAATTATTTTGTTTGCTAGAAATGACGAAAGTGGTTGTTAGCGATAGTAGTAAGAATAGTATTGTCCAAATAAATTGAGTAAAAGTCGATATAATTTATTCAGATTTAGTCTTACTATTATCTAATTTTTTTTTTACTCGAATTTTATCCAATATTATATTATAATTTACGAGCAATACTAGTAAACAAGATGCCTTCTACTAATTGAAGGGTATTAAAATTCAAATGAGTACAAAAGTGGGGTTAGGATAAGAGATCTCTTTCATTTGCTCTCTAGTACAAATTTGTGAGAAGACCATAATTAATTTGGGGCCAAAAGGTCAAACAAGAAAGGCACCAACCACCACTTAAATAGTCTACTTAGAGCAGCACTTGCCATTGTTGAATGGTTCTTCCTAGTCCCACTTGCTAAATCAAAATCAAAGTAATTTAATCCATTTTAATTTAGTTCCCAGTTCCAATTCAAAGAGGGTGGCCTCTAGAATTTGGTCAAACTACCTCTTAACAAATAGGGTAAAATCATAATCTCTGGCTGATGCACACCAAACAAAAGATAAAAAACTAACAATAAACACATGAAAAGAGAGGAGATTTCAATATAAACAAGTTTACTTGTGAATTAATTAAAAAGAAATCTTAACCACACATTGGTTTTCAAATTTTAGTCCGGTTTGGATTAATCAAAATTGACTTTAGGGTTTAACTCTCTCTCTTTTTTTTTTTTCAATTTTAGTCAGATTTGGATTTGTCCTGCTTTGCTTAAATTTTTAAATAAATTCATTCTAAATCATGAAACTTATATTTGGTATTTGTTAACCGAATATACTACTATATTTTTATAAGAATTAAATTAAATGAATTGACGAATTTTGAGGTGATTTTTTTCATAAAAAAAAGAACTATTTTTTTACAATCTTAAAAGCACATGCATATGTATTAAAACTAAAATCATAAAAATATTATTCTTTTAAATAATGTCTCTGGAACACAAGTTCCAAAAATTGAAAGATTTACTTCTTAAAATAAAAAAATTTATTATATACAATGTCATATATATAATATACATTTTTATATATTAAAATATAAAATATAATATATTATATATATTATATTCTATTATATTAACACATATAACATATAGATATATGTACATATAATATATATTATATATTTATGCATATAATATATAATTTTATTTAATATACTATTTATATGTTATAAATACATACGTAATATACATATACACTTATAATATGGTGTATATATATTATTATCCTAGATATTTTAACTATTTTTAATTTTAATTTTTTTACATTTATATATTGTTAATTCAATTCTATATGAATTTTTTAATTTATTTTTTTTCTTCATTTGAATTTCTAATATTTTATTTTTTTTATATAAACATTTATCTCAAAAATAATATGTACAAAAATACAATTTTAAAAAAATATAATCAAAAATTCATGATATAAAAAATGATATCTCGTTACTTTTAAATCAGTATACCTTAAAATATGTCTCCATTTTAAATATATATTTTTTTAAAAATTGAGTAAAATTAAGTCATAATTTTCTATTCTGTGTTGTGTACTTCGCTGGCAGTAAGATGATTGATATAAGGACGCGTTTATTGAATTTCTCTTTCTAATTCAGAATTCAAAATGACAAATTCTACTTATTCAATAGGTAATTAAATATATTAATTATCTAAAGTGGGGTAAATTAACACTGCTCGTGGTTGAGGCTTTGCCTAATTGCTCATAGGGTATTCATGATTTTTAAAACTGTGTTGAACTGAATCATATTGAATTAGATAGTATCAAAAGTTAGATTTAAAAAAAAAAAAAATTCATAGATTTTGATATTAGATAATATCATACCAAATATTTTAGTACAATTTTTGACTTTATAAATTTAAAATGATAAAAAACTATATTAAGTGAATATTATATATAATAATTTATTAAATTTATTTATATCATATACAAAATAATTAAATTTTTAAGCATTAACTATAATTTAATAGTAAAATAAAGAAATTAAAATGTTAAGGATTTGTAAAAAAAGTGTAAATATTATAGATTAAAGTGTAAAAAAGATTCTAATATGTATTTTATATTCTTACAACTAATTTTTAAATTTTTGTACATTTATTAGAGAATTGGGTCATTTTTCTATTATTAAATTTTATTTATAATGTAGTCGTTTACAAGAACTTGTACAAAAAATTATAAATATTATAGATTAAAGTGTCAAAAAAGACTATAATATGTATCTTATATTCTTACAATTAATTTTTAATTTTTATACATCTATTAGAGAATGGGGTCATTTTTTATTATCAAATTTATGCTATATTTAACCACTTACTTATTTATCACCTAATTTAAATTTTAGAAATTACGTACCACGTAGGAAATCCTAACTAAAAAATTTTTTTTAAATACATTTTTTCATTATAAATAATATAAAAAATTTTACTTAACAAATCTAAAAAGTAATTCTAGGAAATTTAATGAAAAAAATACATGTAAAGAAATTTAAACTAAGCATTGGACTTTTTTTTATCAAAAACCTTAAATTTTTTAAAAAAAAATTACTATTGTTAAATAAATACAAATAAATTGAGAATTAAATTTTAATTTTTAAAATAGAAATTATTGAATTTTATATCTCACCTGTCAATGGAAAAATAGATTTACAATAACAATACATATTTTTAAAAAAATAAAAATAAAATTTAAACTATACTGTACATATATATTATACATAATAATTTATTAAATTGTTTATATTATATATAAAATTATTAAAATTCTAAATAATTGGATTATAAGTTATTAATTAAAATATTTATATTTATATATAAATGAATTAAATAGTCTAATGATAGTAGGTCTTTAATTAAATTGATTAATTTTTTTAAAAATTTAATTAAACAAAATTGATTTGTTTATTTATTTTTATATAATTTTTATTTTATTTATAAGATATTACGAGATAGAGAATATAATATTATAAATAATTATTAATAGGAGTTTTGAAATTATTAACATTATATAATTAAAAAATTATAAAAATTATACCAGATTATACTAAAGTTGAACAAATTAAAATAATAATATTGATATAAAAAAAAGTATATTTTAAATTTTAATATTTAAAATTTAAAATAATTAATACAATATAATTTTATTAAAAAATTTCAAAAAAATCAACCGTGTCGACCCTTCGACGGCGCTCTTCTTTTGCATTTCAATTGCCTACAATCCCTAATACGCTTTCTAATGTCACTTGAAAAGATTTTTAGTTTCAACGCTCATCAATCAATCAACCCATGGGTTTTGACCACGTCAATTCCTCTCCTTGCACGTGACAGTCCCTCCTTCAGCCGGCCCCCACCCCGCAAATTAATTGTAGACATTACTACAACGCAAAAAGTTGCTTTTCTATGGCTTCAATAAAAGAAATATTATATTAAAATATCTTTTACAATTACAAGAATATAAAGTCATAAAAAAAATTAAGTATACTATAAGCTGTTTGTGCGCATATTTAGTAAGTGCTACTGCAAGGCCGGGGTAATTTCTAGCTTCTATAGTGTTTTGAACTCAACTTATAACTTATACTTATGCTCTTTGAAGTTAAAAAAAATTGAAGTAAAAACAAAACCTTAAAGTTGGGCAGGGCTGTTTTCAATTTTAATAACATTTTTGTAATTAAATAAGAACTATTAGAGGAAATATTTTAATATTTTTATTCTCTAATATTTATTTTTATTTATATTTTATCCATACCTTCTATCCTCTATTTCCCTCTCTTTTGTTGCTTTCCTGTGTGGTATGCTCCTTCTTTGCACTCTCTCTCTCTCTAAAGTCATCACCCTCAATTAGTCTTTATAGATCATACTACTCTCCGAGACAATCACAACTAGCAAGTCAAAGAGATTAGTAATAGCATTTCTATCACTCTCTCTTTCTCTTTCTATAGACATATCACCCCTAATTAATCTTTATAGATCACATTACTCTGCAAGACAATCATAACTAGCAAGTCAAAGAGGCTAACAATAACATCCCTATGAGGTTCACTCTTTTGGTGGTGGCAATGGCAATGGCAAAGGCAGTAGTGGTGATTGTGGGTATCAACTATGATCTGGCTGAGGAAAAGAAAGGAAATAAATTTTTTTTTTTTTTAAAAAAAAAGGAAAGGGAAGAAAAAGTTGTAGAAGCAAGTGATTAGGATTTGTTGCAAATGCTTTTGATTTTTGGTGATTAGCGGGCCACGGTGAGGGCGTGCTAGCAGTGCCATAAAGCCTCATGTCGAACCTCGTTCATCTGCTTAGAACCTTGACCCTCCTTCTCATATCACTCCTCTAGTAGCAATCAGTTGCAAGGCAAAAACAAATAATAATAATAATAATAAAGGTAAAATAATTAATTTTTTTTTAAAAATTTCTATCATCATTTCACAAAAAAGTTATCTCTCAAATATTATTTTAATATTTTTTAAAACTTTTTTTACCTATTTTAAAAATACTTACCAATTCTGATTAAAATTAATTTTTATCTATTTTTACTTAAAACACGTACATGTAATTTTCTAAAAAAATTTACAAGCATCACGATATCTCAGTCCAAGTGAGATTTGGACAAACATTGAGATGGTACAAGTGAAGTCACTTTTGTGGGACTCATTAAGGCGTTAAATGTAATTTTCCATTCTTAATGTTATTAATTTCAATGCACCACGTCACACTCCATTGAAAGTTAATTTTTGCAAATAACACCTCTTCTAATTTTTGCTGATAAGTTTGTGGTCCATGAATAATGAATCCCACGAGTTCAAGTAATAGACTAGTTGGGCTTCTGATTGATTGACAAGCTACCCAACCATTGCTGGCCAGTTAGTAATCAGTCACTTTATCCTTACTCCTTCCTCCATGCATACACTGATTGAGTTTCTTTGAAGGGACTAAACCCCTCGATAATGAGTTGGTTCTTTCTTTTTTTAATGAAGTGATTACTTTATACTCACATTAATCCATATTTTATTTAAAATTTCCTTTTAATTTATATAATTTTTTTATAGTATAAAAATATTAACTTTTCATATTTATTTAATATAAAAAATTATAATATTTTGGATTACCGATTACCCCCACAAAAAAAAACCCAATACCAAATATTCTCATTTTTGGAAATCACCTTTTTTTTCTCTGCCAAAAGAACATCCCAAAAGCTAGAAATATATTTTAAAAAAAATATTTGAAGGCAACCCAAACAATGCCTTGACAGTTTTCTAACATTTTGAAAGAGACATGAAAGGCAAGGCAGTCGATTTCTATATTTTCTCATATTGGGGGCTAGCTCCTTGTGAACAGAAAAGTCAAGATTATGCATGAGCGATGGGGATTAATGAAACCATTTGAAAATTCCATGATTAAAAAAATAAAAAAACAATTTGCAAGGTGAAAGTTACCATGATGGATTTATGGGTAAATGATATCACTGTTGGAGCTTATAAATTCATTATATTTTATAATTTTTTGGAATTTTGTTTATAAATTTTGTCTTTCAGACTATTAGAGGGTGGAAATAAGCTAAGTAAGTTTACGAGTAGATTATGATTTGGTTCGATGATTGGTTTAATGGGTTAAATTTATAAATTAAAGAAGCGACATATGAGCTAAATCTGTTAATTCATATAAAATATGAGGCAGCATTGAGTTAAAGGAAATTCAATTTTTTTTATTTATAAGCTGACTCGATATATATATACAGGCACACACATACATATACATATATGTACATAATTAACTTGTGAAAACTTGATTGCTCTTTCTTTTTTATTTTTAAATAAATTATGTTTCTTAAAATAAAATTACTTTTTACTTTTGGAAATATTGAATATAAAAGTCAATTGTCCTATTTAATGTTGAGAAAAAATTACGTAACGATAAATTTAAAGTAATTCCTCGTTAAGTAGCCAATTTGGAAACAATAAATTATTGCTTTATTAAGACTTTTATTTTCTTAAAAGGTAATATAGCACAAGAATGTTATAAAAAAGAATAATAAAACACAGATTAGTTGGAAATTATTATTATGACATATTTTTTCTCATATGTCAAAGAAAATTTGAAAATAAAATAATAAAATATGAAGTACTTAGAAATCACAATTATGATATAATTTTTCTCATACGTTGGTGAAAATTTGAAGATAGAATAATAAAATATAGGTTAGTTAGAATTGCATTTATAACATAATATTTTCTTATATGTTAAAGATAATGAGAATCTTTTTATAGTTAAAACTTTTTATTTTGATATTAGTTTAAATTATAAATAAAGATATTATTTATTAATGTTGGTTAAATGAGATATATAAATTATTAATTTTTAAAAAATTTTGATATATGTGAAATAATGAGCCGAGTCAAACTGCTCGCAAACTTAGCGTGAGTCAAGCATAATTTAAGAAAATAGGTTGACTTAAAGATGAGTTAAGTTATGAACTGATTTAAACTTAAGTGAGTCGAATCTGAGTTTGAGTTGAGATTAGTTCAACTTAACATGACTCATTTCCATTTCTACTTATTATGTTACAAAAGACTCGATTATGAAATTTAAACAATATTAATTAATACCAATTTTTAATTTATTGACAATTTACCATGTCCAAATTTAGCAAATACTTAAAATCTTTACTTTCTCAAAAATAATGATGTGTTAGCATCCCGTGATTGACCAGGAGCCCCCATTGACGGGGGAGCTTGAAAAATTGAAAATTGTGGCGTGGGGAAAGCATGTACAAAATTAATATTTCAGTCAAATCTTTTACTAAATTTGCACCAAGGACCAGGACCCGTGAGCTTGAATTTTTATTTTAGTTACTTAAAAGAAATGTAATCAGTCTTTTAACTTGTGACTACAAACATTTCAAACCAAATTCATTAGCCAGCCTGTTCATATCATTGACTTTTACTTCCGCCATTTTCTTCCACTATTTTTTCTTAAATTTCCAGTTTGCAGCTTTTTTGAATATTAAAAATAAGTATAATGTAATAACTAGTTTTTTTTGACCATTTGTACTTATGATTTTTATATTTCTTTCAATCTCCAAATGAGATATTGCTGTCTCAAAAGGTAAAATTTCCATTATTTGCATTTACTTATGATTTTTTAGAATAATCAAGAAGAAATTTTAAATAAACTAAAATTATAAAAATATATTTTATTCAAAAATTCAAATAAATCAAACACTAATTGGTTAATAACATTTATTATTCAACTCAAACGTTCCAGTTATGTCTGTATTTAATATTAAAGACTAATTCAATGAGTTAATTACCTTAATATTTATTTAATGAGTGTCAAATATTAATTTTAATATTAATCAAATAAAAACTTCTAACTTTGTAAGTTAGGACCAAGCTAGCCAATGCCTTCTATACTTTATAGCAGTCTTCAAATTATTTAAGTAAGGGACAGTTTGGGCTCATAATAATGCCAAGTCCAGCATGGGGCTTCTTTGGCATTGGATTGGGCTTTGAAAATTGGAAAAGCCCAAATTGCCCTTAAAACTGATTTCACCATTAATCTCACTTTTACAGTTTCACGGAGAAGTGGTCTATTTTTATAACATAATTATGTGAAATTCGTCAAACACCTCACTTTAGAACCACTCGCCTGCAATGTTGAGTTTAAATAAAAACAATGTGAATTAATACTGTTAATTGAAGACATAAGATAGGTGGGATGGGTCAAACTTAATAAAGATGAAATGTCCAAAGAAAGCGAGAGACAAGTAAGTTGTGGTGGTTATTTAAGAGATTATAAAAGAACTTGAATAAGGGAATTTTCAAGTAACATAGGAAGTGCGATAGTGCTTGAAGTAGAATCTTAGAGTTTTGGGAAGGTCTCAAACTTGCTCGGAACTTGAGGTGTAGAAGAGTCATTTTAGAGACAGACTCCAAAATTATCGTAGATATTATCATTAATAAAGCTACCTTTTCTTCTTTTTAGATTTTTTCTCTGTATAGGATTCAAGTTTACTTTAAGAAAAATTAGACGGTAAAGGTTCAGTACGTGACAAGAGAAATGAACAAAGTCGCTGATCTACTAGTCAATATTGGTTTATACCATAATTTAAGAATTAAAGATTGACTTACTCTCAATTAATTTGAGGGACATTTTGCATAGTGATTTTTTGAAGTTTTTACTTCCTAGGGTGTAGAGGAGTAGTTTTTTTGTTTTTTAGGTCTCGTGCTCCGTCCCGTTACCAAAAAAAAAGTTCTTCCAAATCTTTTGTGAGACAAACGCCAAATAGGTAAAGGGGCAATGCAGAGGTCAACCTTACAAGCCAAAAAGCAGCTTTTCAGAATGCTTAAAAGCCATCATAATTAAAATCTTTATGGAAGAGGTAGGCTTGAGATCCCTAGTTGAACTAATCCAATTCAGTCATCACAAATAAGGCTCTTCTGATCCTACATATAACCACAACCACCGCCGCCGCCATCTTCTTCTTCTTCTAGGATTGAGCAAGGGATTCTGAGCAACAGATTCTGAAAGTCCATGAATGATGGTTTCCATGGATGCAGGTACCATTTAAAATCTAACATCCGGTTATTTTTCTACCTACATTTTCTTGGAAGAGGACGAAATTTAGCTAAGTGATAATTTTATAGTCAAATTAATGTCAAACATCATTGAGGCATGAGATGCAGCCTCCTATTTTCAATTCCCACTCTTCAATACTTCATAATTTACAGTGGGTTAAATATGGAGATCTATAACTTATGTTATTGTTATTGTTAAAAAAGTTATAAATTACAGTTTTGTTAAATAAAAATTGTTGACATAATTTTATTAACTACAACATAATTGTAAACAGAATATATAATTTGGCTACTTCTTAAAGATTATTTCAAATTTAACATGAAAATTTTTCTAAATATTGATAAATTAAAATAGAAAAACACAAAAGAGTAATAGAATCGAGAAGATCTAGATTTAGCATAGGAAATAATTATCATCATTTACTTTAAAAATAATTATTTTATTTAAGAGAATGAAATCCTATATTTTTTATAATAATTATATTATTTCACTCTTAAAACTACATTTAAATATTATTTCCATACAATATTTTATATTGAAGAAATAAAACACAACTAGTGAATGTTTAAGCACCCTTTAAGGGTTAATTGGCATCAAAGCATACAAATAAATTAAAAAAAAAAGAAAAATATGCTATAATTCAAAACCTTTATCAAATGAATTTTTAAAATTTATATTATCCCCTTCTTGATTATTTTATGCCTTAAAATTTGTACTTTAAACTAATTTATTTTTCTAATTTTATTCAGGAAAAATTATTAATAAATTTTTAATTTTAATTATTAAAATATTAGAATGTATATTAATATTATCTTAATAGTATGCATTGAAATTATACAATAATATTAATAATATTGCTTTTTTAAATAATATTAATATAATACATATTAAAATAATATATAATTAAAATATTTATTTTTGATAATTTTCACCTAGCGCTGGTTACCCACGTCATCACCGCTTCTTCCACCAACGACTCCCCTTTCACCCTTCGGCGCAACGCTTACCGCCTCTCTCTGATCCCCCTTACCTTTCCCCGGATCTCTAACGGCTATCTCGGCTATCTCCGTCTTTAACGGCTATCTCGGCTCTCTCCCTTTTTAAATCCCATCCGTTCTCACAGGCCAGCTCCTCTCTAGCGGCTATCTCGGCTCTCTGCCCCTTTAAATCTAGCTTTGCCCTCACCGCCCAACGCCTCTCTAACGGCTATCTAAGCTCTCTGCCTATTTAAATCCCCTTTCGCCCTCACCGCCTATCTCTGACACTTTCTTCCTCTTCAAGTCCCTTTCGCCTTCCGCCCGCCGTCTCTGCACAACCCATTGTTGACGCATTTGCTTTGGATTGCTTGCTGCAAGATTGCAAGCATTTGGCAACAAAGCTTTTAAGTTGTTTTGATGATTTATTGATAAGTTTGTCTTCAAATACATGCGTATAAAGTTTCCTTTTCTGGGTGAAAACCCTCGTTTTATATCATTCTTGTATATGCGTGTTTGTGTCTTTTTCTTGAAATCGGAAATTGATCTGAGTTGGAAAATAGTAAAAAACAACTGCCAGTTTCTTTTCCATTAAATAAATATCATCATCATAATGTAATTCATATGACTTCTGGTAATTTTATTTGATGGCTTTTCTAGTTAGTTTTCATACCAGTACATATGCAACATAACAATGCAATCACTAAGAGTTCATCAGACTGCATAAACTTGAAACCACGTGGTGGTTAGAGTGGAATAAAAATGGATAGTCCAATCGGTCTACAGGAACTTGTATTTATTTTTTACTTCTAATTTTGTTGCGGACCGAGGGATATAATCTCACTGCTTTGTTTTTGTGTTTAAGATTTATCTTGATCAGTGCTTATTCTTTTCTTTAAAATCTTTATTATTATTACTTTTGGATATCCTGAAAGCTGTGCATTCAACAACAAAGATAAAGAAACTTAATTTTCTTTTTATATTCTATATAATCCATTTGTTTCCTGGCGTTTTGAATAAAGAGAAGAATTTCTTGTTCTAAAAAAAATTTTTTTACACACATTGTAAGACTCGGCATTTCTTTGTTGATATTTCTCCTTTTATGTTTGTGAGTTCAAAGAGTATTACATCTGAATGCAGGCAGCAAAGAGAAGCCAAGCACTTTTATCCTTCTCAGGTACACATCGGTGGTTTTGTTCTACTGAAACTTGTGTGTATAAATTGGTTGGATATTACTACTGGGTATCCTTTATTTGCTTGTTATACACATCCATTGTCACTTCAACATATGTAAAAATTCTTTGATTTTTTAAATACACTTGTTTGTTTTCTTGATTTGTTCTATGTGAGTGCGTCATGTGCATGCATACTTTTATTTAGGCTAATTTTGTGAATGCTGTTCCATGCATAAACACATCTAAAGAACAATATTTCAGTATGTTTTTAGGATAACCACTTTGTAATACAATTTAAAATTGTTAAGTGAAAGTACATTGAAGAGGGTGTTTTCCACATGCACTTCTTTCTTTGGGCAAGGGACAAATGGACTTTTTTGTTCACTGTTTTATGGGCAGGTTGATGTTAATTTATTGATGTTTTTCATGTGATTTGAAAATGTTAAGGACCATATTGCTTGTTTAAATTTATTGTGTTAAGTTGTCTTTCACATGCTCTTTCTTTTTCTTTTCCTTTGTGTGACCAAAATGCTCTTGCATTTCTATTTAAGCTTAATTAGAATATTCTTTATTTTTTTAATTTTGTTTTCATGTATTATTTGCATGCATGTAGGATACTTGGGGCTGGGAGATTTAACCAAGAACAACCAAAAATCAAAGAATTAAATGGTGGACTTCTCCCCTTTGTTTCTGCAATATATAAAGTCGTATTGAAACCCTAACTCTCAAATCTCATATCTTTCTCTCTCTCTCTCTCTCTTATTTTTTCTTCTTCTTTGTGTTCATTGCCTCTTCTTGCTGCCTGCCGCCGCTGAATTGTTGCCCTCTTCTGCCACTAATGCTTCTTCTTCTTCTTCCCCATGCTACTGCTTCTTATTCTTCTTCTCCTTCTTCTTGCATTATCACTCTTATTCTTCTTCTTCATCCTTCAGATTTGAGATATGCTCTCTATTGTTCCTTTTGTTATCTTCTTTTTAAAATCTTATATTGAAAAATTGGACTAAACCGATCTATTCATTTTCACTTCCGTTTAGTTTTTTAAAAGATTTTGGTTTGGTTTCAATTCATAAAATTAAGAAATTTTGGTTGAGACTATTTATAGAGTCTTAAATAAATTTGGTAAATAGGTGCATAAAAAAGAGATAGGAGAGACATGGTGGAAAAAGTTGGTGACACCCAGCTAAAACAATGGGTTTCAGCCACTGTTCAGTGGTTTTCCTTGTACCAGTGACATGGGATGAAAAGGAAATGGGTAAGACAATGGAATTTTGGGCTAGAACCAATTTTGATCGGAGCGGACTAATTTGCTTGGATTTGTGGGATTTTCCTGTTTGTGTCAATTTTTGATTGTTATGGATGAGAATTTTCCTGTTTCCTGTTTGTTATGTGATGTTAAAATGTTTAAGGACCAAAAATTGAAAGAAATCCTAAAAAAGGATGTGCACATATGAGTTTCTAAGATGCATAAACGAGAAATTTAAGGGCCATGTGGCTTGGATTTTGGCTTAATGAGCCATGCATATGTGATTTTAAAGGCCAAGGGAGTTGATCTATGAGTTTAATTAAATTGGAGCACTTTTTGATAAACTATTCCATCCAAGCAAATTGTTAAGGGCTTATTGATGGATTTTAAGAGTCTTTGCATATGATAAAATGAAATTTTGGACCAAGCTGAAAATATAAGAATTCGTTCAAGCTTATTCCTGTAGAAGTTGTGGAGTGGTTTAGGTTGGATTTTCATGGTGTGCATGTGTCAAATAACCAAAGGAGGAAAAGGGGGCTAAAACGCAATAGATTTTGACTTTTGTGTTGTTAAAGGTTTAAGGATCGAAAATTGGAAGAAATCCTGAAAAGGATGTGCACATGTTGGTTTTCAAGATCACAAATCTGAATGTCAGGGGCCATGTGGCTTGGACTTGGGCTTAATGAGTTGTGCATATGTGAGTGTACAAGCAAGGGAGTATTTATAGTTTTATTAATAAATAAGGGTTATTAATAGATTTTAAGTCTTTGCTTTGGAGTTGTTGTATCGAACTTTTTGGGTGTTGAAATGGAGTGGTTTACCAAAAGCAGAAATCTAGGCTTTCAAATGGGTAAGAGGCTAGGCTTTTTGTACATAAATGGTTTTCTTGGTTTGCATGTCAAGTATCCAAAGGAGGAAAAGGGGGCACAAATGCAGTAGGTGGAAGAATGCTATATTGCGGTTATGTGATGTTAATTTAAGGACCAAAAATTGGAAGTAATCCTGTAAGAGGATGTGCACATGTGAGTTTCTAAGATGCATGAATGAGAATTTTAAGGGTTGTGTGACTTAAGATTGGGCCTGCTTCTACTCTTTAGTGTGGAAACCCAATCTCACACTGAAAAATTAGGAAACCTGTGGAGGGTGTTATATATAAAGTTTGTGCTTTGCTTTGTACTTGTCTCTTTTGAGGATCTTGTGCATCAGAAAATTAAGAGTTATTCTTTATTCTTGGGTTAGCCATCCAAATGAGGTTTTAAACCTTTTCCATAATTGGCAATCCCTCTTCTCTTTTTTCCTTTTTTTCCCCATTTTTTTGCAACGCCTTCCTATCTCGGCATTTGCTTGATATTAAAACTCAGTTTGTGCTTCTTTGGTGCCACATTAGTAGAGAAATATTTATTTATTCTTATAATAGGATTTATCTAATTTTAAGTTATAATTTGATTAGGATTTGTTTTCTATAAATAGGTTCACTTGTAATTTAATTAGTGCAATAAGCTTTATCACTTCTAAGACCTTTTCGCAGAAAAAGTGAACAATAAGAAGTTTTAGGGGCAGATAAGAAAGAACTTGGGTTAAACTGTCGAAGCAGAATAATTTGAGGGACCAAAGTGGTCATTTTTTGTTAGTATCAAGATTTCATATTTATTTTAAAAATGACAAAACAAATTAAAATTATTATATATATTTATATAATGAATAATATGGACAATTTATAATATTAAGTTTATTATTTAACTACATACATTACATGTACTAGATTGTGAAACTGTCAAATTAGACATGTGTGTAGTAAATTAATTATATCTTACTATAAAAAAGTCAAAAAATTATAAAGTCAATTTCATATGAAACTACACTCAAATATCTTTATTTTGATATATTATTTATCATATATATTATTTTGTATTAAAGCAGTTTATTATATCAATCTCATATATTATTTTTTAAAAAAGTCGTTCTTGAAATTTGCACGATATTTGTTTTAATTAGTAAAATATAACTTATAATATAAATAAAATTCTGAAATACTTTTATTTGTAAAGTAGACGTGCTGAGTTTTAAATGCATATATTATTTGTACGCTTTACACTTATAGATTGTTAGATATAATTTTTCAAAGTAGGCCTTTCTGCTGAGTTGTACTGTTAGCAGACAAAATGAGTATACTACATTATTTTTATCATATCTCAAAATATAAAAGTCAAATTTGTATGAATCTAATTTTGAATGAAAATAGATGTTATAAGCTTTTCAACAATATATAATTTGTTAATTTTAATACAAATTCAAATTTCTAGACAATTTTGAACTTGGCCAACAACTTTTGACAAAAGCAATTTTACAATCTGATATGTTGATGAACTTTTGATCATTTCTCTCAAACGGCGCACTATAATTCAATGATTTTTTTTTAATTGAAAATAGACTCATTGAGGAGTATCCAAGAATTTTTTAAGATTTTTTGAATGTTCAAACTATTTTATTTGAATTTTTGAAACGAGTCAATGTGTAGTTACTATTGACAAATGATTTTGTCTTCCATAAAGGCCAACGTCTCTTTGGTGTTTTTTCCTATAAAAGGAGTATGGATTGAAGGGAGAAGGATACAACAACAAGCTCTCAAAGTCTCTTCAATCTCTCTCTAATTCTTTGTGTTATATTGTTTATTACTAAATCAAAGAGTGCATAGAAGAAATTGTTTGATTTTTGAGAGTGCCTCTTTGAAGTGAGATCATTTTGTACATGAGTGGTAACTAATCCTACTTAAGAGGAATTGCTATATTTCTACTTCATCTTCATTTCTATTTGTATTGGTATTTGAAGCTCACTGAATCAAAGACTTTGTAATTGGGATTTCTTGCCTCCGCCAAGTGCAATGGACTTTGTTTGTATTCGGGATTTCTTGCTTTCGTCAAATACAAGAGACTTAGTGGAACCTCGGCTAGTTGGAGCTCGAGGAGTGGACGTAGACTTGGGTATAAAGTCGAACCACTATAAAAGAGTTTGCATCTCTTATCCCTACTCTCTTTACTTTACTTAAAATTGCTTTGTATTTATTATTGGGTGAATTGTATTAGTTTATTTGATTCAATATTTTTATTGTTTTTAATTTTTTCACACACTTAGCTTCTGCAATAAAAACTCAATTCACTCCCCCTCTTGGGTTGTTTTTTGGGACAACATTTTCTTCACTAGAAGCCTTAGGTTGCACACACCTTCACCACTAAAAATGCTTAAGCCATTACTCACCTTTGCCATTGGCTTATCACTTCTAAGATTTTTTCGCAAAAAGGTGGAATGATAAGAAGTTCTAAGGGCAGAGAAGAAAGAACTTGGGATCAAATTGTTGAAGTAGGAGACTTTGAGGGACCAAAGTGGTCATTTTCTTCACTAGAAGCCCTAGGTTGCACACACCTTCGCCACTAAGGAGAGAGAGCTTTTGTTGCCTAGTTGACCAAAAATAGCAATCGATCATCACCAGTCCACGCTACAAACATCAAATAGTGGGGTGAGAAAACAGACTAAGCAACCTCGTCGATATTGATTATAGTGGTAGATCTGCCAATTGATTTGTTTGAAGTGCCACCACCAATTTGATCGAAAATTTGCATCCGAAAGTCATACATAGCAAAGCAAAAGGTTGGTTTAGACTTGACCTAAGTCCGATTGCACCTAGGTTAATATAAATAGGGTTGACCCAAATAGGTTATTACAGTAAATTGGCCAGCCATTGTGAATTGGAGCTAGACCGAATTGGCTTACCATTATAACCATTAGAACATATTGATGAGGAATACTAGCACATGGTTAGCAAATATTTGCATAACCTTTAACCAAAACTGAAGGAGGGGCTGAACTACCAACACCGGTAGTGCTATTAGTCACCCAAAAAGTAGAATTAAAGAGTTTGAAGTTGAAGGACCTAAAGGCCAAAAACTATCTCTTCCAAGTGAACAAATCGGATGATTTTGAACACCATTTTTGAAGGCCATTTGGGACTTGATGAAAAAGAACTATCAAGGGTCGTCAAGAGTGAAGGTGCACAACTTCTGACCTTAAGACGAAACTTTTAGATTATCAAGATGAAAGACAATAAGTTCATTACAAGTTATTGAAAAATGAAGATAGTTAACACAATGGATAATGTCAACATTGTTGAGAAGATCTTGCACTCCCTAACATTGAGGTATGATTTCAGTGTTTGTTCAACTAAACAATCTAAAGACCTTGATACACTTGTATTGGATGAGTTTTAAAACTCCCTATTGGTACACGAGCAAAAGTTGAATTGTAGTTCAACTAAGGAGGAACAAGTTTTTAAGGCATATACATGCACTCTATCCTCAAACTTTAAAAGAAGTAATTAAGGTAAAGATGGAGGTAGAGATAGAGGGAAAGAATGGCAGAGTTTCAAAAATGGATAGGCTAGAGGTAAGAGACGTATGAGAAAGCCAAGGTAGATTGTTTTAAATGTCATAAATTTGGCCATTATCATTTTGAATGTTATACCAAACTACCTAACAACGAAAAAAGGGGAAGTAACAAACTTTGTAGAACAGTAGTAGAAACATGATGTTGGAACTACTCTTATGGCCACCCATGTTACAAATCAATTTGAGATATATGTTTGGTATGTGGGTAGGGGATGTGGCAATCACAATTGTGATAGCTTTATAGTTGTGGTATTGGAAAAATGTGATATTAACATCTGTATTAAGAATGCTGTTGTGTAAACCATCTCCAACATCTTCTATATTTTAGATTTGAAAAATAACTTGTTGAGTGTTGAGCAATTGCAAGAAAAAGGTTATGGGAGTTTGTGAGACATATTGATGCTTGGTTATCGGGGTCGAAACAAATCTGTAAAGATAGAAATCCTCAGTGTTGAACTAGTAGCCAAAAGATCACTTTAGTACAAATTATGGCAAAGTCAACCCTATTATTGCACAAGTAGCCAAGAGATCACCTTTGTTGCTTGGGCCAAAGATAACTCAAATATTTAAGTAGAGGAAATTGGATTAAGCAATGCTTAATCAAAAACTTTTATAATTCTAAAAAAAAATTAATTTAAAAGGGATAACTTTCTTTTTTTTTTTTCCAATGTGGGATAAAAATACAACAAAGAAACAATTTTCTTCTCTATCTAATGTGGGACAAAAATACAAGATCACAAAGGAGGTATAGCTCCTACTTTATTCTATCATGGTGTCCTCGATGTGAAATTGTTCCTCATGTTTTCCATAGTAAGGGGAAAGATTTGCAATATTGAAAGTTGCTGAAACTCCATCTTCTCCAAGTAGCTGAATCTTCAACACTCAAAATGGACCATTTGGACGATGAGATAGTTTTGTTTGAGAACCAGGGAAACATTATTTCCTTAAGTGAATCCAGACTAAATCTCATTTTTAAAACTAGCAAGCCTTTTGTGCTTATTGGCTTGCCTTTGATAATGGACATCATGACGAGTGATCTTGTTGCGAATTTCTTCATGGAGCTTCTTAATCTGCTTGGCACGTATTTTTGCATTTGCACTGAATTCACAAGTAGTAGGTAATGGAAGGAGATTCATAGGTCTAAGAGAGCGTTTCCCATAAACTACTTCAAATGGGCATTTCTAGTGGTCTCACTAATAAAATTGTTAGAGGAGAACTTCACTTGGGTTAACACAAGATCCCATTAAAGAAAATCTTTGCCCACGAAGTATCTTAATAAATTTTTCAAACTTTTGTTGACTATTTCAATTGACTATCAGTTTGAGAATGATTTGCGGAGCTGAACTGTAGATGAGCTCCCATCTTCCTCCATAGAGTTTGCCAAAAATGACTCAAGAACTTCACATCTCGATCAAAAGTGATAGTTTTTGGAATTTCATGAAAACAAACAATTTCTTTGAAGTATAAGTCAACAATGTGAGAAGCATAATTGGCCTTGTGACATTGTATGAAATGGATCATTTTGAAGAATCTATCAATGACCACCATCACAAAGTCCTTTTGTCATTGGGTCTTAGGCAATCCCAATACAAAATCCATGCTCATATCTTCCCAGTGAGCTTTAAAGATCGACAATAATTTGATTTCCAAGCTTAGCAATATGACAAGTGTGGCAGCTTTGGATATGTCAAATAACATCTCATTCCATCTTGTGCCAATAAAATTTCTCATTCACAGGAGCTAAAGTCTTGTCTCTTCCAAAGTGTCCAACTAATCATTTATTATGAGCTTCCCAAATAATAGACAAATGTAAAGAATATTGAGGGATACAGAGTTGGTTATCCTTAAAGGGAAATCCTTCTTGCTACTGAAACTGTTGATAAAGGCAGTGAGAACTGAGATGCCATATTTCTCCATAATCAAGGTCGTTTTCATATAACTCCTTTACAACTTCAAATTTGACAACTTTCATTGTATTGTCATACAAAATAAGGTAGCTAATGCTTTAAGTTATCGTATTGTTCTACTCTCTATCTTACAAATGAAGGTTGCTGGGTTTGAAGTTGTGGGAGCTATATGAAGACGACCTGATTATGGAGAAATATGGCATCTCAGTTCTCATTGCCTTTGTCAACAATGTCATCATTAGGAAAGATTTCTCTTTAAGGGTAGCTAGTTGTGCATCCCTTAATGTTCTTTCCATTCATCTATTATTTTTGAAAAGCTCATAATGGAGGATTAGCTATACACTTTGGAAAAGACAAGATTTTAGTTCTTGTGCAAGAAAAATGTTATTGGCTCAAGATGGGACGAGACGTCATTTGACATATCCAAAGGTCCCACACTTGTCATGTTGCTAAGTTTGGAAATCAAAACACTAGTTCGTATAAATCATTGTCGATTCGCAAAGCTCTTTGGGAAGACGTGAGCATGAATTTTATTTTGGAATTGCTTAAGACCCAACAACAAAAAGATTGTGTGATGGTGTTCGTTGATAGATTATCTAAGATGGCCCATTTCATATCATGCCATAAGACAGATGATGTTTCTCTCACATTACTGACTTATACTTCAAAGAAATTGAGCGTCTTCATGGAATTTCAAAAATCATCACTTTTGATCGAGATGTGGAGTTCTTGAGTCATTTTTTGGCGAACTCTATGGAGGAAGATGAGAACTCATCTACAGTTCAACTCCACAAGTCATCCTAAGACTGATAGTCAAACTAAAGTAGTCAACAAAAGTTTAAAAAATTTATTATGAAGTTTCATGGAGTTCTCTTACAACAATTCTGTTAGTCAGACCATTGGAAAATACCATTTGAAATAGTCTATGAAAAATGCCCTTTTAGTCCTATAAATCTCCTTCCATTACTACAGATCTAGAAGAATGTGGCAAGCAGATTAAAAAACTCCATGAAAAAGTTTGCAATAAGATGACTTGCTAGACTACCTATTATGAAAGGTAGGCCAATAAGCATAGAAGGCTTGTTAGTTTCAAGGAAGGAGATTTTGTTTGGATTCACTTGAGGAAAGAATGTTGCCCTAGTTCTCAGACAAAATTGTCTCCTTGCGTAGATGGTCCATTTCGAGTGTTGAAGAAAATTAATAATAATGCTCACAAGATTGAGCTACTTAGAGAACATGGAGTTTTTAGTTGCTTACAGATCTTTCTCCTTACTATAGAGAAAATGAGGAATAGTTTTGCCTTGAGAATGGGTCGTGTCCAACGTAGGGGAGAATGAAGCAGAACTTAGACCTCCTTTATGATCTTGTATTTTTGTCCACATTGGATAGGAAAGAAAGTTGTTTTCTTCTTGAATTTTTGTCCCACATTGGAAAAGAAAAAAACTTTTCCTTTCCATCCAGCCCATAAAAAGCCCATTAAGGCTTTTTGTAAATCAAATCGTTTGAAATTATAAAAGTTGTTTGATTAAGAATTGCTTAATTAACCTCTACTTAAATGTTTGAGTTATCCTTAGCCTAGCCAACCAAAGTGGTCTTTTGCTACTCGTGCAATTTAACCTTATAATGATTTGTGCTAAAGTAGTCTTTTGGCTGCTAGTTCAATGTTGAGAGTTTCTTTCTTTACATATTTGCGTCGATCTTGGTAAAGAAGAGCTATTACTGTCATCCAGATGAGTTTAAATAGGTTGTTTCCTTTAAAACTTTAGTGCACTCCATCATGTTTCCTGAGTGAGATAAAAAATCCTCCCATGGCTATGGCACTTGAATTTTGGAGATTGAAAATTCTCTAATGGAAGAATATGGTGAGAGGTCTTCTTCAGATTGTGACTCACTCACAAGTTTGTAAGGATTGTGTTGTTGAAAAGTAATGGAGAGTGAAGAAAGTGTTAGAGTTGATTAATTTGGACATCTGTGGGTCGATAACTCCAACCTCTAAAAGTGGTGATTACTATTTTATTATTTTTATCGATGATTATTCTTGGAAAACTTGGATTTATTCTCTACTTGTGTCTTGAAACTTTTGAATAGGCTAAAAGCATATGACTTCTCCTACAAGAAATTCTCGCACAGATTGGGATGGAGAGTATTGTTCAAAGGAATTTGATGCATTCAGAGGGAACTCATCGTGGCCTACTCGCCTCAATAGAATAGAGTTTTAGAAAGCACGGTATGACTTTCCGATTTGGCCATTTACTATTTTGAATGTTATACCAAATTGCCTAACAACCAAGAAATAAGAGAGATAACAAACTTTGCAAAACAGCTGCAGGAGCATGAGGTTGGAACTATTTTGATGGCCACCTTCGAGACAAATGTTTGGCACGTGGATATGGGATATGGTAATCACATGTGCAGAAGTAAGTCACTTTTTTCTCACTTAAATGAAGGCTTTCATTCAACCATTTGTTTTATTGATATTGTTTTAGTTGTTAATATTAACATCTTTGCCAAGAATGGTTTTGTGGAAGCCATCTCCAACGTCTTCTATATCCTTACCAAGAGTGTTGGACAATTGCAATAAAAATGTGTGTAATAACCTTATAAAAAGGAGTCTGTGAGATATATAATCCTAGAAAATGAACGATTGTTGTGATTAAGATGAGTTCAAATAGGTTGCTCTCTTAAAACTTGAACACGCTTCATTATGTTTTCTAAGTACGATGAATAATCCCTTGTGGATATGGCACTTTCAGCGTGGCACTTGGATTTTGGAGGATTGAAAATTTTCCAACGGAATAATATGGTGGGAGGTTTTCCTCAGATTATAGCTCATTCACAAGTTTGTAAGGATTGTGTTGTTGACAAACAATCTTATTCACAGTTCCCTTAAAGAAAGTCATGGAAGGCAACAAAAATGTTAGAGCTAATCCATTTTGACATCGATGGACCGATAACTCTAACCTCTAATTGCTATTTTATCACTTTTACCGATGATTATGCTTGGAAAACTTATATTTCTTGTAGGAGAATGAAATTAGAAGGGCTATCAAAATTCTCAAACTAGGCCGAGATGGAAAGTATTGTTCAAAGGAATTTTTTGATGCATTTTGTGTCAACCAAGACATCTAAAAGGATCTCACTGCATCCTACTCACCTCTACAAAATGGAGTTTCATAGAGAAAAAAATCAAACCATTCGAACTACAATGATGAACCCAAAACAACAGGCAATTTAATATGAGGCATTATGAAGTTTGGATGTTAAATTCTTCGTTGCACTCAGTATGGTCCAACAAATTTTGACACGTTGTTGAAAGTGTAGTGCAAGGTTTACCATAATGAGAATTAAATCTGTGAAGATAGAAAATAATTCTGAACTTCCAAGATTGACTTGGGATTTAAGAAACGAATTTACTTGGTAATTAATTGCTGTCGATTGAACATGAGCGACTAATGCCCAAACCATTCATTGATATACACACAAACACAAAAATATGAGGCAATGAAGCCTCCTAAGCATCAGGATTGGGCAAGTAAGTGATGAACCTTAAAAACTTTAACATGGCTGAAGCTTTCTCTTTCCCACTCTTTATCTCCTCTTCACTCTTGGTGTGATATTTTTTTTGTGCTCTTGCAAATGGAACCTCCATTAGGGGTGTCTTTAGAGTCATGTTCTTCTAGATTGTCTTTATGGGATTTCAAATGCTGATCTTAGAAGGTCAGAGAAGAGTAACACTACAAGAGTTTAAATTTATTTTTTCACTAAATGAGGTGAGGTTTGACAACAAAATAGTTTAATTTTAATAGATTTTATATTTTATCAAAATTATCCTTATTTGGATTGAAAGAGAGAGAATATAAGATATTTACGAAATTTTGAAATTTGTTTTAAATTGGAGTTCACAATAATGGTAACAATAAGAAATGGTTATTTATATAATGTAATTTCACCCTTTTATTATATCTTTTATTTAAAAAATTATTTTTACCTCCCATAGAACTGACAACTTCTGAAATAATAAAATTTATTGATTTATTTTGTTAATTAATGTGTTTAATAATAAAGTAAATGACCACTACAGAGTACGTATACAATTATGACTTTTAGTTATTTTAATTAATATTATTTGCATAGATCTCTTAACAACTCAGATCTCAATGCTCCAACGTGTTACGTGCTAAAAATTTAAGCCAGTATTATAGAGTTATTGGACAATTTATTTCACTTAAATAAGGATCATCAGCAAATAAAACAAAGGGGCTACACAGTCTTGGAATTCGATGTTCGGGTTGACCCGACCCATCTAGGATTTTGAAGATTAGCCAGTAAATTATCCACGTAGCGGTCTTGTCTATCCCTGTCACCAAACAGTCTGCTCATCTCCTTTACCTTGTCCCTGTATGGCTGTCCTCCTTCCTCTACCATCACCAACCTCAGCGACTCAGCCACTGAGTTCCCGGTGAACGAACCATCCAACTCATCTCTAGGAATAGAATAACCCAGCTTCTTCTCCTCCATAATCCTAGCATTTATGCCTTGGTCGGACAAGAAGGTCAACAGTATCAGGACTCTCCCAAATTGTATCCCCTCCACCAGCGAACCCCAGCCGCCGTGAGTCAAAAATCCACCGACTGAGTCGTGACTTAGTATCTTGGGTTGAGGCGCCCAGCTCGTCCACACCATTCCTCGTCCTTTGTTCTCTCTTCCAACCCATCTGGGAGCTCGATTTGCTCATCTCCATCGCCTAATCCAGATAGCTTCTTCAGCACCCAAAAGAATGGTAACCCGGATAACTCCAAGCCATTCGCGATCTGGGTGAGCTCGTCCTGACTTAGTTTTGCCTCGCTGCCGAATGCGACGTACACCACTGACCCTTTCCCCTGCTCATCAAGCCACTCTTTGATCTCCCTCCACCCAACGCCACCGTCGCTGCCGTCATCCGGCGTGACAGGAAGCAACCCCGTTGGAATTACCGGTTTCTGGTGAAGCTCTTCCAGGAGATTAAACCATTCGGGTTCAAACTCGGAACAGCTCTTGAGGAGCACCAGGTCACATCCCTTAATGGCGGCTCCAATGCGAAAAATATCCGAAATATTTTCGTCATTCCCTGCAAGTCAAATTGAATATTTTACAGATGTTGCATCAAAGTATTGACAAATCATATAAATCAGTTCTCCTCGTGTTGAATTAATGCCTTTTCCGTAGATTTACCTGAGACACTGTCGTTGAAAATGCGTGCGATCTCAAAGGGCAAATACCTTAGAGTTGATTTAAAAGGAATCCACTTGGGCGCGACAGTGAAATCCTCTGGTTTGGTGCGGTAATCTTCAGTTCCCATCAGCACAGGGACAGGTCCCAAAAACGCGGAGAAAGCAGCGTTGAATATGAAAAAGAATGCTGTGGGGATACTAATCTCGGCGGCGACGGTCGGTACCCAGTAAGAAGTAAAATCAAAGAACAACCAGTCGGGAGAGGACGATCGGAGAAGCTGAGCAAAGGGTTCTCGGAGGCCGTCGTAGGAGATCTTGAGGTGCTTGACCTTGTCGTAGGAGATGTCGGTGGTGGACTCGGCACCTTGGGGAGATTGGCATGAGGTGGAAGAGGAAGCTTGATGAGTGTGATGAGGGGAGAGAGATCTGGGGGAGTTCGGGAAGGCGGTCGATGTTCCGGGAGTGGAGATGAAGGAGATGCGATGGCCCTTGCCGGCGATGAGCTTGGCGAGCTCCAAGTATGGAATAATGTGACCGAATGCCAACCATGGGAACATCATTATGTGCAACTTGCCGGCCTCCATTATTGTATCTTTTGATCCCTTTCTCTTTCCCCTGTTATCTATTTCTATTTATATATTAGAAAGCACTCGCTAGGAATGAATTAGAACAGGCAAAACTACCTGGATAAACTGCTACCCTCTCTCTTCCTCTCTCTCTCTCTCTATATATATATTATATATGTGTATATAAATATATATATAAATAATTTTACAAGATGATCCCGGTTCCCCGCTTGGAAGAAAGAGAGCTCAGCACTTACGTAGAGCCTAGTAGGATGTAGATCGGTTGATTTCAAATTCAAATTAAATTATTTTTATAATTTTAATTTTTATTAACCAGGGCAAATCACGATTGATAATTTAATTTAATTATAAAATATAATTTATAATTTACAAAATAAAATAATTAAATTTATTATTTTTATAAAAATTTAGATAATAATTTTTAAAATATTGACCATTCATTTTTTTTAATTTATTTAATTTAACAAATTTATTATCTATCAATAACTATATATTATATAATAAATATATTTATATATTATAACAGAATTTCACGTATATTAATAAAAATCACATTTTTTAAAAAAAATAATCAATCATTAGCATAAATAAAAATATAAAAAATAACAAAAAAATATATATAATCAAATAATAAAAATATATTATATATATAAAAATAAATTTTTTAAAATTGTATATATATAAATTATATAATTTGATTTAATTTATATAATTTATCTAAATATAAATATCAAATTAAACCTATAATTTTTTTTAAATCAAATTAAAACTAAATCAAATTATAATTTTATTAATTTAATCAATTTATTGGATAACTCTGGAGTCCAGACTCTTCAAAGATAATAAGCAAACAACTACCAAAGGTTAAAATATTTGCTTCGTTAAAAAATATAAATAAATGGAATGCGAAACAAGACCCAAACGGTTCCTTAAAGTGGAACTGTTACTAAATTTTTACCTCCCATGCCCAGGTGACCAGACTTGAATACCAGAAAGTATTAGAAAGAGACAGTGGTGTTCATGATTTTTAAAATTATACCGAATTAAATTATACTGTATTGAAAATTAGATTTTTTAATAAAATTTATAGATTTTAATATTAAGTAATACCGTACCGAATATTTTAAATAGTTTTAGTTTTATAAATTCAAAATTGACAAAAAATTATACCGAACTAAATATTATATATAATAATTTATTAAATTATTTATATCATATGTAAAATGATTAAATTTCAAAGTATTAAATATAATTCAATAGTAACTTAAAGAAATTAAAAGGTTAAGGATTTCTATGAAAAAGAAGTATAAATATTATGAATTAAAGTGTAAAAAGGATTCTAATAAATATCTTGTATACTTACAACTAATTTATTAACTTATATATTTATTAAAAAATGAGATCGTTCTTTTTTATTTTTTCTTTTATTATTAAATTTGTGTTATAATATAGTGAATCATTTACCAATCTAATTTAAATTTCATAAATTACCTAACATATGATAAGTTTTAACTTAAAAAGAAAAAAATTTCTTAAATACACTTTTCATTATAAATAAATAAAAAGTTTCCTTAACAGATCTAAAAGTAGTTCTAGAAAAAAGTTATATATAAAGAAATTTGTACTAAGTATTGAATTTTTTTTCCTATCAAAAATCTTAAATTTTAAAAAAATACTATTACCAAATAAATAAAAATAATTGAAACTTAAATTTCAATTTTTAAAATTGAAATCGTTGAATTTTATATTTTAACTATCAATAAAAATTAATTGTAAAATAATGAATACATATTTAAAGAAAAATAAAATTAAAGTTTAAATTATACCATACTCATATATTATGCATAATAATTTATTAAATTATTTATATTATATATAAAATTATTAAATTTCTAAATAATTGGATTATAAGTTATTAATTAAAGTATTTATATTATATGCAAGTTAATTAAATCATCTAATAATGATAGGTTTTTAATTAAATTGATTAAAAGTTTATATTAAATTAGGTTAAACAAAATTAACCTTTTCATTATTTTTATATGATTTTTAATTTGTTTCTAATATATCGTAAGATCATGGATATAAAATTATAGATGATTATTAATAAAAGTTTTGAAATTAAATCTTTAATGTAAGAAATTATTAACATTATATAATCTTGAAATAATTTAATTTTTTCATATTAGTTATATACTAAATTTTTTTTTGTGTGATTTTAAAATTTTTTTTGTTAGTTTATTTAGATATTTTAATATAATTAAAAAATTGTAAAAATCGTATCGAATTATACTAAAATCAAATAAAATCGAAGTAATAATATTAATATCAAAAAATATGATTTTAATTTTAATATTAAAAAATTAAAAATAATTAATATAGTATAATTTTATTAAAAAAAAGAGAAAAAATTAAATATGAACACTAGGAAGTAACGTGGTTTCCTTTTAAATTCAAAATTGTGTTGACCGACAGCTGTCCCCGGCCTACTCATTGCTGATCACGTTATCTCATCATTCATTATTGGACCCGACCCAACATTGTTGGACCCAACCCAACAGTGAATAAAGATGCGCAAGTTGTCATGTAATATATGTATCTGTCAATTTGTATCAACATCATAAAGTCTATTTACATTGATGTCAAAATCGATTAAATCTGAATTTCGGGTTTGCACTCAATTCAATCACCGATCATACATATCAAAAATTTGAGTTAGATGACACGATCAAGTCAAGTGTTTATGAATTGGCAGAGTCAGAACTTTAAGGATTGTCGGCACATCCCGCATAAATTCTAAAAATTAAAGAATATGGATCTAATAGGTGTAGAATTTTCAGGAGTACAGAAGCATTCTATACTAACCAAGTACTATACCAAATGTAGTTAGAAAATTTTGAGGGGTATGTGCCTAAGCTAGCCAAAATGTAGCTCTGCCCCTGCTTACATATGATTTTCTGTCGAAGTTTATGTAAAATTTATACAGTCAAAGCAGCACAAGTTGGTAAGAATGCTCCCTCAATCCGAAACCTTGCCATCCTTTTTGGGTTTACTATCTGTGCCTCGTATGTAAAGTCACATTGCCAACTCAGCATAAGATGAGAACACTGTTCTTTCTCTCTAATGCTTTCTCATCCTCTGTGGCTCTTCTTTCTTATTATTAATGTCATTTGGAGAGGCTACCTACTAGGCCAGATGAATAAGAAGGCAAATTTGTGTCGCAACATTCTTACTTATGGCCGTTTGTCTGGCTGCTAATTTTGTTCTATTATGTTTGTACTCATTCTTAACTTAGCAAATGTGGCCATTTTTTCCAAGCCAGGATAAAGGAATTATGAAATCTTGAGTGCAACATGTCACCCCAATTTTCTGTTTCTTTTTCCTTTCCTATTTTCTGCAATATAGAAACAAGAAAGAAAGCATGTTATAATTGGTAATTAAAAGGATTTCAAGCTAAGAACAGTTCGTCAATGGTGGTATTTATTGAATCAGATTCTTAAACATTGCGCTGATTCTTCCTACGATCAGGCTACGCAAAGCTTTGTTTGACTATTGCCTGCTTCACCCGTTTTCCTTTGTCTTTTCCTTTGTCTTTACCTTCTTTCTTCCTTTTCTTTTTTTTTTTTTAATTTTTTACCTTTTTTTGGGGGGGGGGGGGGGGTGGGTTTGCTTGTAGGAGAATCTTGATTGAGAAAAATTGCCTCCTGAACTTTTGATCGGTTCATCTTCTTGAAGAATATTTAGGCCGGAAGAAACAAACAGAATGATTCATGTGAAGGGAGCTGTAACAGTAACACAGGAAGAAAGTTTGTCCCCTTCTTTGTTCTTCTGATAAGAGAAGTCACCCAGGTTGGAGGATGAAGGTTTTGGCTTTCTTTGAGGTTGAAATTATAAAAGATCATCGACCCTTTTAGGTTTGGGGCTTTGCATCTTAATTCGAGCAATTAAGTAGTTATAACTCTGGTCACATTTCCCTCACTCGTGTATACCAAACCTTGTAGAGCCAGCCCAAGTCTGTCAACCGACTTAAATGAAATACAGATTCTAAGCTATTTCTTCTTTTCCTTTTTATTTTCCTCTTAAAAATGCTTGATAAGACATAAATAAGAACTCAATCTGTCATTGGATCAAATCCTTTCAATTATTGCGTATGTTATTCATGCATCCAAGCCTCCGTCTCGAATCTCATTTCTGAGGTTTCAACCTGAACATGGCATTTTGAGTTAGACCATGATAAATTGGGTAAAGTAATCATAGGTGATAGACTGGATTGTCAAAACAAAAGGGTGTCTCAATCTATCATGCCAATTTCTGTCCTTCACATCTTTCCCTAGTAGGATTTCTATCAATGAAGTATAAGAGACTTTGTCAGTGAAGTAAAGGGATTAACATCCTTGATAACAGAGAGAAGTGTGCTAATATCTTTGAAGGATATACATAGATAAAAGGAAAAAACACATTCATTTTGGGAAGAAGATTACAGAATACATTTCCTTTTTGTTGCATGAAAGCTGCCTACGGGCAAAGAAGAAGCACAGGAATTGCACCATTCATACTGATACAAGGATACACTAATTAGACTACACATCAGTAATCAAGATATAACTAGTTTTAGGCAGATTAGGCATCTTCAGGGTTAGATAGGTAATTAAATTTGTTATACACAGTAAAACTTGGGCTAATTTTCTGGACAACAGATGGCAAAGTTGGCATTTTCAATAGTGTTTGACAGTTATATTCAGCTTAAGAATAGCCCTCAAGTTAGGAATGTCCAAAAACTCAGTTGTCATGATCCCATATCCTTTCACGAACCGAAAATGACCCGTACCCGAAACCACAGAAAACTCTCTCTCCTTCATAGTGAACAAGTCGGCCCCTGGATCTCCAGGGTACTCCCTTTGAATTCTCCACCAGTGAAGATCACTGAGAATGCTAGGTGGAGCCCCTTTCCATCCAGCTGAGTGTTGATGTACAAACCTTGGGCCCGCCCGATCTCTCTCGATTTTGGATCCGGGCCTTCCGTTACAGGGTCATCCACGGCTGCGATTGTTCCAAACTTCAGGATGTTTGAGGTCGGCCCATTTGTTCCGGCCACCGTGGTGGCGGAAGTATCATGGCCACTAAAGTTTTCGTGCACATGGAAGACAAGGTTGGTTTGCTTGGGCTCGCGCCGATGCCGGACCCAGGCCCAATACAGTAGAGGAAGAGCGAGGAGAGGGAAGGAGTTGAAGGCAACTTTGAGGAGATAGGACATGGCTTTTCTTCTGTACGGCTTGGAGATTGAATGTGTTTGGGATCTATAGATGAAGTGAGAAGATGCTTGGGGAAGAAATGGAATTGTGAGCAAAGGAAAATGACAAAAGGAAAGAAAAGGTTTTATTTAATATTTTGTTTGCCCGTTTGATGGCTTTATTATCGTGTTGGCAAACAATTGTATGACACCCACTTTGTTGGCATACCTTAAAATGATTATTACCATGGGTTTTGTTTTGTTTTGTTCTCTTTTTTCCCCGGGGGAGCGGGGACGTTGGTTTCTTGCGAGCGAAGAAATTATTTATGAAGTGTTTGCAAATTAATTTATAATTTATAATTTTGCTTATTAAACTAATCAAAATTGTTTTTTTAGCTGAGATATGAATATTTTTAATTTCCATGATATAATTATAAATAAATAAAAGTTATAGTAAAATGACATTAAAAAATTTTACTTCCACATATTTTCCTTAATTCTTAATTTATAATTATTTTTGTCATTTCTTTCTATCTTTTTCTTGTGTGGTAGCATAACAGTTAAAGTAAAAATGTCAGCGATAACCATGGTGAGGGTGGGGGTCGAGGCGAGGGCAAGGGCAGTGGTAGTGGCAATAGCTTACTTTCTACTCTTCCCTTTCTCCTGCCCTTCCCTTTACACAGACTCATTATTCCCCAAGTCTTCCTCTCCCATAATGCTCTATTTTTGTAATTGAACATTGTTGGCTTTATTGTTCAACTACACAGTAAATCGGGCCTCTCGGTCTAGACGATTCTCTTGAGTTTGATTTTGGGTCGATTTGGTTTCTAGAAGTCCACCAATTTTAACGTCGGCACTCTAGATCAAAAAAATTGGTCCAATGGCTCCGAAGGTAGTAGGTCAAACAACAACAGGCCACCTCCAAGCCAGGGCCCTACTGTTCCACATGTTTGAGTGAGTGACAAAAGCCAAAAATAGGAGGGAAGAGATTTTTCAACTGTGAGGGATGACACAGTGGTTTCTTAACCTAAAAGAGCAATTTTAGGTTGTGCTTGATTTTAAAAAAAAATCTAAATTTTCTAAGGTACGTTAAGGTTATAAATAGGGTTTTGTGCAATTTCTTACTGTTAATTATTTTAAACTAAAAGACCTAATTGACAAAAATTGAAATCTAACCCTTTTTAAGTTATAAAAAAGTTAAAAATAAACTAACCCCTTTTTTTGAATTAGTAGATAATTAGCCATTAAAATTTTCAAAAAATTAAATAAACTACTTGTCCTATACGCAAACCGTCATATTGCATCATGGTATTAATACAGTCATCCAAATTGCATATTTTGTAACTGCTACAATAGAGCAACTCTTAAATAAAATCAATTAATGCTTAACGAAGAAACTCATTTTCCCTCCATTTGCCGTTACCCTCCTCACCACCCCTCCCCTGTAACAAACTCCTACCCTTACATCAGAGGCTGTCTGAGCTCTGAAACTGATTCTTCCCATTTCTTCAATTCCAACAAACAATCAAACAAAGAAACAAAAAAAGCAAAAAAGGAATTACGCATTGATTCGAATGGAAAGGCACAATTGGGTCATGATCTCTCTGTTATTTTTTCATGTTTAACCAATCAAAAGTTATGGTGGGTCTGTGAATCTGTGTATGTTTTTCTCCGAACGAAAGACGCTCTGGATTAATGAAGGGTGTCGTTATCATCTTTCCCTCTCTCAGGAATGCGATTTCCTTCGTTTTCTTCCTCTCCCGTTTTTCCTTCCCCTCTTTTCCTGCATTGCCAAAATTTCCGTCACTTTCTCGTGAAAATTCTAACCCCCATATCATTGCTCAAATGGCTATTCTTCATTGGCTATGATATTCAATACTCAACTCGTTTTTGTTTTTCCCTTCGGAATATATTTTCCCTCGACTTCTTCCTCCCCTGTTTCTCCTCCTCCTGTTCTCCTCCATGCCAAATATAAAATTTCCTTCACTTTCCCTCGAAAATATTAATGCCCTTAAAAAGGGAAATACTGGTTATCCATGATCTTCAATATCCATATCATTTTTCTCCTTCTTGTCTTCGCTTCATTTTCGATAACCCTCCTTGCTTTGCCCAATGCGTCAGATACCGACGCCCTACTTTTTAACTGCGGGAGCTCCGACTCCGATACCGACGCCGAAGGCCGGAACTGGGTAACGGACGCCAAACATCTCCTCTCTCCGGAGAACTCCACGGAGGCGGCAGCGCAGGTCCAGGACCCTTCACTCCCCTCCACAATCCCCTACATGACGGCCAGGGTTTTCAGAGCTCAATCCACATACAACTTTTCTCTCTCCTCCAATCGTCGCCACTGGATTCGCCTGCACTTCTACCCCACTTCTTACAGCAATTTCAACACCTCCGCCTCCTATTTCTCCGTCACCGCCAACGAGTTCACCCTTCTCAACAACTTCAGTGCTTCAATCACTCTCAAGCCCTAACTCAAGCTTATATTGTCAGAGAATTTTCTCTCATACCCATTCAATCTGGTTCTCTCAATCTCACTTTCTCTCCTTCTTTATCAAACGAGGGCTCTTTGGCTTTCATCAACGGCATTGAGCTCATTCCAATGCCGGAGATTTTCTCTGCGGCGTTTATGGTGGGGTTCTCCGATCAGTCCATTGAAACAGAGAGCTCTGTTTTGCAGACCATGTTCAGGCTCAACGTTGGTGGGCAGTATATTCCGGAGACTAAAGATTCCGGTCTCAGCCGCGTTTGGTAATGTTAGATTTTGTTTTATCCCGGCTTGTTTCAATAAAATATTTTTCATTTAAGTTCATGATAATGTCAAAGTTTTTTTTTTTTTCTCTCTTTTTTTGGCGAAACACCATACAAAACTTCTTGTTATTATCAATTATCTTTATTTAAATTTCATTTTTATATTTATTTTTCCCACAAATTATAACTTCTTATAATTTTTATTATCTGTGCAACAACAGGTACGATGATTCTCCATACTTGTTTGGTGCTGCATTTGGGATCACTCCAATGGCAGAGAAGAATATCACAATTCAGTACCCGTCAAATCTCTCAAAGTACATTGCCCCACCTGACGTCTACATGACTGCAAGAACGATGGGTCCAACTGCAAAACTCAATTTGAACTATAACCTCACATGGGTATTTCAAATTGATGCCAATTTCACCTACTTTCTGAGGCTCCACTTCTGCGAATTCCAGGTTTCAAAGATCAATCAAAGGGTGTTTGATATTTTGATCAATAATCAGACGGCTCAGGAGGCTGCTGACGTGATGGCTTGGACTGATTCGAAGCAGGGTGTTCCAGTTTACAAGGATTTTGCTGTGTTTATGAACGATAAGGGAGGTGATGAGGAGCTTTGGGTGGCTTTAAAGCCTTCTGTGTCCTCGAAGCCAGAGTTTTATGATGCAATTCTAAATGGATTGGAGGTGTTTAAGATGAATGACACTAAAGGAAACTTGGCAGGCCCTAATCCCACGCCTTCACAATTCCAACAGGAGGTCTCATCTGAGGAAGAGAAAGGGGTTTTCACATCCTCGCATTCTGGTCGTGGTGGTAAAATAATAATAATTGGTGCTATAGCCGGTGGCTTGGGCTGTTTTGCTATGGTGGCTGGAGTTCTGGTCCTTCTCAACCGCAAGAGGAAGCAGTCTTCTGGCCATCGGAATGCCAACTCGACAAGTTGGTTACCTCTTTATGCCAACTCTCGGTCATCAAGGACAAGATCAACAATGTCCAGTAAGAGCAGAACAAGCAGCTGGGCCTCAAGCCTAGGAGGTGGCCTATGTAGGCATTTCTCCCTGGCCGAGATTAAATTGGCCACCAAGAACTTCGACGAGTCGGAGGTTATTGGGGTTGGTGGTTTCGGAAAGGTCTATAAGGGGATTATAGATGGAGGGACGAAGGTTGCCATCAAGAGGTCTAACCCATCTTCCCAGCAAGGAGTTCACGAGTTCCAAACCGAAATTGAATTGCTTTCGAAGTTGAGACACCGGCACCTGGTGTCCCTAATAGGGGCTTGTGAAGAGGGGAATGAGATGATCTTGGTTTATGATTACATGGCTAATGGAACCCTGAGGGAGCATCTCTATCAGAGCAACAATCCCCCTATATCATGGAAGCAAAGATTGGAAATTTGCACTGGTGCCGCGAGGGGGCTTCACTACCTCCATACCGGCGCAAAGTACACCATCATTCACAGAGATGTGAAGACCACAAACATTCTCTTGGACGAGAAGTGGATTGCAAAAGTTTCTGATTTTGGCCTTTCAAAAACAGGCCCCATCCTAAGCGAACAAACCCATGTGAGTACCGTGGTGAAGGGTAGTTTTGGATATTTAGATCCAGAATACTTCCGTAGACAACAATTGACTGAGAAATCCGATGTGTACTCGTTTGGGGTAGTCCTCTTTGAGGTCTTGTGTGGGAGGCCGGTGCTTAATTCCCACCTTCCCAGGGAACAAGTTAGTTTGGCAGACTGGGCAATAAGCAACTATAGGAAGGGAACCATAGGGAGCATTGTTGACCAGAATATTAAGGAAGAGATAAATTCTGAGTGCTTGAACAAGTTTCTGGAAACGGCAGTGAATTGCCTCTCTGATCATGGGAGTGAGAGGCCATCAATGGCGTTGGTGCTCTGGAATCTTGAATTTGCCCTCCAGCTTCAGGATAATCCTGACAGTTCAAAGCTCGTGGCAGAACAGAAGGCTAATGATGCCTTTGCTATGCATGCGACATTATTGAGCATAGATGAGGAGGCTGGGGAGACAGAAGCAAGCAGCAATGAGATCTTCTCACAGATAGTGAATCCACAGGGAAGATGAAATTGGCTGTTCCGTTAGTGTTTTGCTCTCCTTTTGCTTGTTGTAGTTATGCCAGCTCGGCCTGGAAGCAATTTTTGTAGTTTTTGAGTTCTTTGATTAGTACCATTATAGGCATTGCTCCCCTTAGTTAGATGGTGGTGTGGAAGAATTAGAATCAATTTATGCAGTTAGTGATGCTTAAAAGTTTCTCAATTTAACACTTTCGGAATTTTCTTTTATTCTGTTAAGGTTTCAAGGTGACTTGAACACATTTCTCTGTGTGTCATTCTGGTAGGCAACTGCAAGATAAGGCAGAGATGCTAGCAAGCAAATCCTCTCTGAATCTCATTGACATTAAGTACATGTTTACTTTATGAGCTTTTTGTACTGAAAGAATTCAGGGCTTGGCAGCCAAAAGTCCTGATTTGAGCTTTTGCAAAAAGCCCTATAACATGGGCTTGCCAGATAAAAAGCCTTCTAACCGGACAACCCCTTTGGTTTCAAGCTTTTAAGGGTGCCAATCAACTCTTAGATTACTGCTAGCAACATTTCTAAATTTGGATCTTTTTGAAAAACAGTAATTTGTATTGTAAACAAAAAACCAGTCTGGCAATTTATTTATGCAAACTTCTGTAGGAGAATTGCCCAAAAACAGGCCCAGTTTCTAGAATATAACAAGAAGTTGTTTTAAGAATTCTGAAAAACTGTTTTTCGCTTGAAAAATAAAACAATAGGTAACTAAAATTTTCACTGTTTCCTACTTTCAAAAACACCAGTACATTAAGCATAACACAAATCCAAACAGAAAACATTAAGTATTATTAGAAATGGAGCTTCGGAATTAGGGATGCAAAAGGGACTGCAGAAGGAGAGAGAATAAGAATGTCTGATGGGAGATGAGGTATTTAAAACATATGATGCTTAGCATTGCTGGGATTTTTTAACGGTGAGTACAGGATTTACCGTTTTATGGGATATAAAAGTAGTCTTTTAATTGTAACATTAAAAAAAATACAAATTTGTTGGTTGTCTTTGCTACAAGATTCAGAGCCAGAATAGTGAATTAAACCTTTTATCTTTCTATATTTAGTTCTAGCCATTATGTTGATAGTTTTATTTGATACTTAAATATAAATTAAATCTTATATTTATGATTTATAATTTTAAAAACTAAATTAAACCATGGTTTTATAAAAAATTTGATACAGTTTTCTTAAAATTTGAATATCAAGAATTTTTTTCAATTTGTTTAATTCAATAAATTTATTATTTATCAACTAATTATAATAGCTACACATTATATATCAAATATATTTATATAGTGTAATAGAATTTACATTATATTAATAAAAATAACTCTCTAATAAATAAAAAAATTAATTATCAAAAAACATAAATATATAATATGATAGAAAGAAGAAATATGTAGTGAAATAGTATAAACAAACTATATACATAAAAATGGAAAATTTAATTTCATATATATAAACCATACAATTTGGTATAGTGTATATAATTTGTTTATCATTAAATATCAAACTAAATTATCTAAGATATTTTTTTAAAATTAAATTAAATTACAATATTATCTATTCAAATGATTTAGTTCAATTTCATCGACTTCCTGCCGTGTGCTCGTTGAAGTGATAAAAATAAGAATATAGAGAGCAAGATGCCTAATTAATAATTAATTTCTTAAAGAAGTCCTTATATTAAATATTTTTTAATTTTTAAAAATTTTGAAATTCTTTATTTTTAAAAAAATTTCTGAATTTTAGAAAGTTTTAAACTAGAACCCATCCAAGTGTCCTGAGTGTAGACACAAATTGCTAATATAAATTGATCTAGTGTTTTAGTTATTTATTTTCAAAGAATTGTTTTTGGGTCATTATTTTGAGAAATTTATTGGATATGATAGCCACGTGGTTGGTTCTTTGTAATTTGTCCCCTAAGCATTTTTATGTAACAGATTTTATTTAATGACAAAAATATGTTTAGAAAAAATATAAATCTTTTTTTTAAAGAGATTTATTCTTAACCTTAAAAAAATATTAATTTTATTTATTTATTTCATTATAATATAATATATTTTAATAAGTAAATCCAATTAAATTTGTGGTACATTAATTAATTTTTATGCAACCCAAAATTAAAAACTATGAATAAAATTAATCGAATTGAATTTTATTTTTAGAAGAAAGGGGGAGAAAGAAGTGAGAAAGAGTGAAGCAAAGGGGTGAGAGAGAGAGAGAGACCCCCAAGCCCACCCTATATAAGCCAAGCGATAAAGAAGGGGATGTCACTCTCCACACGGACAGGCTCTGGTTGTGCTCTGTAATTCGGTACTCTTTGATGCGCTGGCCTAGGGTTTAAGACTTTGTTTAGGGGTTTAACTGGAACCCTTGATGGCTACACTTCTGTCTCTAATCGGTGAAAAACCCTGACGATATCGTTCTTTATCGGTTTCTCCGTCTGGTTGCCTACTGATGGAAGACATTGACGACGATTTCGGTGATTTGTATGCTGATGTTGAACTTCAAGCAACTACAGCTATCAACGGCGTATTAAATTCCAATGGGTTATTTGTAGAACAGGACAATAACGACGCTAATTGCGTCAAATTGAGCGCGGATAATGTGGATGAGTTAATTCAGGAAAATGAAGCAGAGAGAGCTGCTTCGACTGCGGAGATAGATGCTGAGAGGGAGCTGGGCGCGGATAATGAAAGTGATAGCGAAGATGACTTGAATATAGTTCTGAATGATGATGGCGATGGTTCGGCACTTGCGGGGGCGCGAGGTGTGAATTGGAGGAGTGGAAGGTTTGTAGAGGGTGAGGAAGAGAATTGTGGTTTTGAGGGCGTTACTGAGGGTGATGGTTTGTGTAAGAATCGGAAGTGGAGTGGTCGGACTGTGTTCGGCGATGGGATGGAGCAGAGTCTCAATGTTCAGGGTGGAGGTGATAGAGGGAATGGAGCTAAGGGTAGCTACCAATCCAAGAATTTGCCGTGCAAGGTATGGTTACCTTTTGATGAAATTCTGATAGGTGGCTTCATTTGAATCTTTGTAAACTAAATTTGTTTATGTTCAGATAAATTATGTTCTTGATGAATTCATTTTCAGTCGACAGTTGCTTGTAGTAAGATCCTTTCAAACTTACCGCTTAAGGCCTCTTATCAATTTACTCAGCGAAGTTCAATGGGATTCCCTAGGGAGACCAATATCCCATAAGAATTTGTCCATTGATAAGCTGCAACATATGTTTTAAGGAGTATGGTTGAGCTTAAACAGAAGTGGCTTTGTAATGACTAATTAATATGATATCTCATGGAAACAGAAGCAAACGACCATTATTTCAAGTAGACTAAATTAATTTCTGATTAATCACCTAGAAATCAGCCGTGTGGATGCAGTATCCGTACTATATTGATGATATGAGTGGGCTTATGGCTTCACTTATTTTAACTTATGGATTTTGCTCTAAGTACATAGATACTGCACAAATATCTTTTCTTTATGTAGGAACATTTTGATATATTGGTCATGCATGTCACTAGAAAAATTCTGACTGGGGCTTTGTTGTACAGTATACGAGATGTCATGCAGCTAAATTTCCAACTAATTCGAAAGCCAAAGGATCTACGGGTTTGGCTTCCTACTCTTCCCCATCAGTTAGAGGCTATTGGGATGAAAATGAATGCAATGTACATGTATCTACAAGCTCATTAGTAGCTCAAAGTGGAAATAATTTTTCACTTCCTTGTATAAGTAAGTGAATTTGGTTGTGACCTTGTTCTGTAACTTGAATATTAAATTTTTCCTGCAAGGTATAGTAGCGTGTCTTGTGCAACTGAATCTTGGTTCAATTGTAACTTATTTGTCATCATTTGATAAATAGGAATAACCTCTTTGTCCCTTACCTTTAGTGGCAAGACTTCATGTATTGGGCTGAAATAGGCATGGCCTATGCTCTATCAATTTAGGAGGCGTGATATCTTGTGGCCTACAACTGTGACTTTGTGATGATGATGGCCAGTTTTGGCTTTGTGTTGAGAGTTGGTGCTTAAGGGTTATGCTTCATGTTTTTCAAAGAAAATATGCATGAGTTCTTTGCATTCACAACTAAGTGCGTGAATTTACCTTGTTTACAGGACCATATTAGATGTAAATATTGATACACTTGAGAGGAAACTTTGGAGGCATCCAGGGGCAGATATGACAGATTTTTTTAACTTTGGTTTTGATGAAGAGAGTTGGAAGCACTATTGCAAATGCATGGTATATAAATTTTCTCTCTTGAATGTTCTTAGAAATAATGTGTTCTAGTGAGTGTAGGTTTTGCAATGGCAGCTTTTAATATTTTCCCATGTGAAGCATGTTATGAAAATTTTGTAGCTATGCAAAACTGTGTCATGTTTCCATATTAAATTTTATAGTGATCCTTGTCCCAATATCCTTCTAATGAAACTTACATGGTGATACATAATATGTGAAAGACAAATCATGTTGATGAATAATGGTAATGAAATATGAAAGAAGAAAAAGAAGGCGACTTTGTTTATAAATTTGCGGAAGAGAACGTAAGAAAATGGTAAAGCTCTCTCAGAGTAGGGAGAGGAGGTGCGTGCTAGTGCAATGACTAGGATTGCTGTTAGAATAAAGGAGAGAACATCTATTTTTTAAGGCAGTAATGATCAGGAGCATAAATTGAGAACCCTAGCACTCATATGTGGTAAGATTCATAGAAGTATATACTTGGATTAGTTAGTAATAAAGCATGTTGCATGGACTAACCAGTAGCACACAATGTGAACATTGATTTTCCTGTTTCATTGGCCTTCAGTTTTGTCACTGTTGTTGATAGAAGGAGCTTATGGTTGTGTTTGTTTGAGTCTTATTTTTTAAATATTTTTCTTTCCTTCACCAAAGTATTCCTCCCAAACTCTGTATATACAGTAGTTAATGTTTAGTAACAAACTTCTCTTCCAGGAGCAACTTCAGCAAAAGACATCCTCAATGATGATTCTAAAACCCAAGGAGGTCATTTGATATATTCTGAAGAGAACTCTTAATTTGTTCAAGTTATAAATTAATTATAAGATTAATTCTACTTATTGCTCAGAATGTCTTAATTTGGTCTATGCTCCCAAATAGGCATATGCAGCTGGAGCCAGGAATGAAACAGGAGCTTATGAATTTGTGCATGAAAAAGCAAATCATATTGGACATCAGGGGACAATTTCTCCTCCATCAAGGATTGCAGATGGAGAAAGAAAACATTTTGAAATGGCATGGGTAAATCTGAAATTTCTTATCCTTTTTCTGGCTCAAAATATTTGGGTTTTATATTGTTGCTTTATGCTCAAATGATATCTTTAGGCAAGGGTTGAAAAGTAGTTAAATGATGACATCACCATGATTATTACAGCCAAAAGGTAGAATGATCCAGGTGAAGGAGGGCAGTGGTGAACGACAACCATCCATGGATGTGAGGCGTTTAGTTGATCGGGATTCAGATGTTGTGATACAGGTATGCTATCACTTTGGATCTGCTTAATAACCCTGGAGCTCATACCTCCCTCTCATGCCATGTTTTGGGTAGATTGTTGTGCAGGACTCTAAGGAGGATTCCTCTTCTCCAGGTAAGGAGGACTCTATGAATAAAGATGGCTCTACCCATGAAGCATATGAAAAAGGAGATTTTGATGCAGTTGGTGACAGAGTTTTCCACCATAGTGGTTGTGGTGAAGATGAATTGTCCAGGGAATATATGGTTAAAAGTCCAGACCGCCTTTCTCCTAAAAGGTTAGTTTACATAAACAGCTGCCACCAAATGCTTGCAGTTGTCTTCATCTTCATCTTCTTTTATTTATTTATTTATTGGGGCAAGTGTGTGTGCATGGGGGTGCCCGGGGGCGGGGTGTCTGTTAGTCAAGGTTCTTTTAGATAAACATTCTTCTAAGAGTTGCCTACTTTGTTTTTTTTGTGTTGATGGGCAGTGGCTGTTAAACTATGATAATACATTACTTCGTAACATTATAATATCAGGTTTTATGATGGAATAGAGTTTTATATGATTTGGTGGGATGCAGTCAAGTTTCAGATTTTATTGGTGTATGATAATTACGGTTATTTGGTTGTCTGTTGTTAGTGATCTAATATATATTTGTGAGTGGTATTCTTGCTATAGTAGGTGTGAGAGTTAGTTAAGAAACAAGTTAATGAAGAAGCGTGTAGGAATGCCTTCTGGAGGCCTTAGTCATCATGTACTAGGATTGCAACTTGCAACAATCAAATCTCTAATAATGAAGTATGTTGGAAATTGCAGATCTATATTTCAATTTGATTTAAGAAATTTACTTTATCTTTGCCTTCAATTGCATGACCGCTTTGTATTATATTTAAATTTTCATTTATCTGTTGATTGATATTCTTTTAAGTGCCTAATGCACTTGAGGTCTTTGTATGATTAGGTGTTCACACCTAACGCCACCTTTTAACCAACTGTCTGCGGATTTGGATAATCATGGAAGTCGTGAGATATCTGAAGCAGATGGAATTTGCCAGCAGAAGGTTAGTGGTTCTGGATCTGATGTAAGTGCTGAAGCAATTGTGACTTTAAGTTACACTAAGGGAAGTGTTAGCATAGATACAAGCAGTACTGGCCCATCAATGGGGGAAACAGAATCTGTGCTTGGTGAGCGGACTGAATATGAACAAAGCCCATATTACTCTGTAAGTCAATGCAAGGTATCTGGAGATAGTGATTCTACTGGTCCAGAAATAGTACAAAATCATTTGAGAAAGCAATCACCAAATTCAGTGACTGAGTTATGGGAGTCAGTGGCATCTGATTGCCATCAGTCAAATGACTCTAAAAGCCATCATAGCAGGGCAAAGCCTCATGACTGTAGATATTATACAAGAAAAAGAATTCCTCTTTTCCTGGATCTTAAGCACTATCATGGGAGACCTCACAATGTCTCTGAATTGAAGAGCCATCCTAATTATGGTGGCACTTCTCCTTTGCCTGATGTTGATAGAATTTATGCTGAGCATCATTCAGCAGTTGGCTGTAGGAGACAGGAGAAGAGGATGCGAGGTTTGGACTCTTATAATAATGAAGATTTTTCATGCTACAAGGAACCAGAATGTTCTTTGAATGAGAGTGGTGAAAGATTTTTTGACAACCATGCTCATGCTACTTATTCTAAAAGGCTTCACAGGAAATGTGATAGCTTTGCAGGTGAGACAGGTTGGCATCTTGATAGCAGACAGAATAAGGGAAATTTTCTTGCGGAAAGTACATTCAGGGAAGAGAAGATTATGATGCAATGGGGAGGAATTGGCATCATTATGAAAGGGGACGAACTTTGGAGCCTCTTGTTTGCAAGGAGTCCAGACAGTTAACTTCAAATTATTCTTCCTACTGGGACAAAGAGAGAGTTACTCGATGGAGGAGAAAAGAACATGCATCTCAGTTCAGGAAGAGAACAGAAAATGATGATCATTTTCTTGATCATAAGTATCAAGATGATTTCATACAAGAAACATATGGATATTATGACAAAGAAAGAAACCTTTTTGATAGCAGTTATGGAAAAGATTTGCAATCTATCAGGAGAAGAGAAAAAATCTCTGGCAGAAGGGAAAGAAAATGCAACATTCCCTCTAATGATTTGGATAATTTATGGCCTGAGTTCAATGAACATGAGTATTGGAAATATGCTGATTATCGATCATTGTCTACTTTCTCCCACATTCAGTGTCATCCTTGGAGTGGAGGAAGGGGACTTGACGCTATTTCACCTAGAAATACATATGACCTGAGAGTAACTGAAAGACAAGGGAGACATAGCAGACATGTATGGAAGGAAAGAAGCAGAGGAATTGATTGGTTTGACAATGATCATGATGCTTGTGAATCAAAAGGAAGTGTTAATTATGGTGATGGTGAAGTTCATTATGCAAGAAGACATTGGCAATCTGAATCATTGCATTGGGCTGATGATCCTAGCTATGAAGATCATGAATTCCTTGCTGAGGAGGCATCATTTTCTTTTGAAGGGACTTTGAGATGCAGAAGGTTTGAGGCCAAAAGGAAGCTAATTAATGACTGGGAATTAGAGCAGTGTAGAGTCAAACCCTTGAGAGAAGGCAATAGCAGTAAGCATATTGAAAGAGGTTCTCAAATTATTCATAGAGATAATCAAGAGAAGACATTTTTGAGGTGCAGGGATACGAGTGACATGCAATTGATTGTCAGGGAAGGAAAGGTAAAGTTTGGGGAAACTGATGTCAAAACCTTGTATCACTTTTCTTTTGTATATGAGTGCTTCATAAATGTTGAGCAAGTCTACTTTGGTTTTGCCTATGATCTTGTTGTGTGTTGTTTTTGAAAGTTCTATACACTTCATAAGTTTTCCATTTGTTCTCCTGCATCATCAGTGGCCATCTGGGACAAGCAAAAGAGCGTGGCTGACAAAATGCCTTGAGTATGAAATATGCTTGATTGGTCCAATCTCACCCCACCCCCACCCCTCCCTCCCCCCCCCCAAAAAAAAAAACACACACACACACAAATTTCATACTCAATGAGTACTGAGAGTGCAGGACTCCTTTATCAATTGGATGCCTTATGATAGTGTTTTTCTGTTGTCTACATCTGATAGATTTGTTTTGGTTGTTAAAGGTGTCTATGCAGGGTATAGAATAGAGATGGCTATAACATGTTGCATTTGCAATATGTTAATTTATACATGTTAGCTGGAAGCTGTATGTCTGACAAATGGTAGCATGAATGGCTTTGGGTCTAAGAATAATTTAACATAATGATGGCTACAATCAACATAAGTCCTTTGAAAAATTGTACTTGGGGCAGCTTTCTGTATTTATTTCAATTCTAAACCTTTTAGTAATTAGTTTCTATGCCTGAATTGGGAACAAATATCTGTGGCATCTTTGAGGGTTACTGCGCTAAGGATTTAGTTAGTGGGTATCTTATTTCTATTAACTGTATTTTTGTTAGCGTGTGGTCCCTGCTATCTCTATATTTTTGATTATTTTGTTGCTAATGGTTTAGTCATTAGTGGTTTCTATCCTGTACTTCATCTCATTCTTTCAGTTTCTTATCAAATCTATCTATGATCATCTATGCTATGGTGTATCTTAAATAATATTTCTATTTCTTAGCTTGTTTCTTTTTGTTGTGATTCCATGTTTTTGTTTACTTCTAAATTCTATCTGCTTGTTTTAATTTATCAGAAGCTTCTAATCTCAAAGGTGTAATTGCTTTACTGATCAAACATGTAATAAAAGCATGAGTCTGACCTTCGTGGTTTCATTTTTGTTTTTGAGAGGGTTATAATTTCGCAGCATCCATTGATGTGTATATAAATGTAATGCTTTTCCAGTCCCTCTACTGGCCCGTGGAGTTGAAGTGGATTTATTCAATGTATTTTTTATTCCCTTTTGTCTTAACATGTCCAGGTTTTGTGTAAGCTTCAAAACTTAGTATTTTTCTTGCATTTATAATCTTGTTTTGTGCCGTAACTATGGCTACACTATCACTGTTTGAATGAAGCAATGCTTTAGAAACATCAATGGATCTCTAACTTCTGCTGTCAACTTTTGATTATTGTGAACATAGGTTACTTGAGGTTTTGATTGTTAACATTAGATCTCAATCTTATTCTGAAATAATGAGACTAGGGTGTTCAAGAAATTGAACCAAACTATATAAAACAATTGCATCGTGGTTTAGTTTGGTTTGTAAAAGATTTTTTTATACGATTTGGTTTGTGGTTTGACCACTAAAAAAAGGTATAAATTGAACTGAACTGTATAATACACACACACACACACACACAAATAAAAATAAAAATAAAAGCCTGACTTTTGTATATCTTTGTTGCTTGACTGCATACTTCTTCTTTTTGTTCTCTTGTATGTTTATATTTATTCTTATTTGATATCTGATTATTTTTCTTCCCTATAGAGTGATTTCCATTAGTAAGAATTCCAGTGTTATTATGTTGTATACATATATTTGCTATATAACATATAGTTGCTATGGTTAGTTGATAAATGATGAACTTGTCGAATTAGATAGGTAGAAGGAAATTTTTGGATATTTTGATTTTTAGGGGAAATTTTGTCAATTTTTTTTTTTTGTTGTTGTAAAAGTAGTAATCTAATTCATTATGTCCTTGCAAATCACAACCACCATGATTTGAAATCGAATAAAATCGTGAACCATGGTTGGTTTGGGTTTTTAAAAAATCACAAACCATGAAGTATGCTTTGGTTTGTATTTGAGCCACAAAATGAACCAAACCACACCACGAACACCCCTAGTCGAGACTAGATGTTGATGCCTATCTTTTGCCTAGACATTAGAAAAAAAATTTCCCTTTTAATATGAATGATTTTAGTTTTGACACATTCAACAAAATGCTGGAGCAGTTTTGCATGATTCATGGAAACTGAATGGAAGTTACAGATGAAAACTACTGACAACCACCAAATCATTTGCTTTAGAGCTATGTTGTTTAAGGTTTCTACCAATTCTGAGAACTTGATATGCTGAGAAACCTGCTTCCAAAATGGTCTTGGAGTTTTGTGCTTGTGCAACTATTATGAACTGATCAATTATGTCAGTACTCAGGAATGGAATGCCATTATGCAATTTTCCTTAATGCCAATTTATTTATTTATTTTTAAGTGTGCATCGATATTCCTGTTCAAAGCTACACCTCATTTATATCTGCTTTATATTTCATCATCATAGTTCCTTGTGTTTTCAAATGATATTGTTACAAATGGAGTTTGCTTGATCTTAGCCAGACCTGATGTGAAATGCAAGTGTTAGGGTTGCTCCTTGTGAAAGCATGGTTGTCAAAGCTCAATAATCAATAACATGTTGTCTCCTTCTGAAGTGCTCTTTTATCCTTTGCCAACCATTGTCTTTGAGTGAAGCTTTTACTTATACATTAAAGTTTGACATTCTAGGAAGCAAATAAATAGAACTTGTATGCAGGAGTGGCAACTCCAAGATATATTGTGTAGCAAAACCATTTTTATCAATGCTTCATACAAGGCAAGGACTTTGGTCAAAAGAAGGATTTGATTGGGTTTTTCTCTTTAAACTTTTAATCTTCTATTTATGGTTTTTTGGTTTTTGTTTTTTCTTAATCATGCATGGTTAAAGAAAAAGGTCCTCAGCCATATTTGCTTTCTGCCATTTGGTCTTCTTTATAAATTTCTGTATAAAACTCCATAGAACCATCATTTAGAAGGAGCTATTGTTTGGTGCTTTGGTTTATGCACTTGCTTTGAAGCATGAGATTCCTATGTGATATTGGCGGAGTCATGCAAATAATGCTGGAATTAGGTCAAAACTTCACTTAACACTGCATAAATGGATATTAATGAGAGAATATCTTATAAAATGCAGGATTGCTGGCAAAACTTATAAGTTTGCTTATTAATTGTTGCTTTTTGGAGGAAAATAAGTCTTATAGGACAAAAACTTGGAATGGCTATGTGATTTATTTCCTGGCAAAAAGCTACAGACAAAAATAAGGCTTAGAGGCTTTGCCAAATGCAGCTGAAATTATCTTATGAAGTAACTGTGAATATCTAAGGCATTTAGTAAACTTTATACAACTAGTGTCAGTAAAACACTTAGGGGGTGTTTGGAAGAGATTCTGAGAAGTGCTTTTGAGCTTCTAAATGATTAAAAAGTGATTTTGGGTGTTGGCAAAACTGCTTTTAGATTTTGCTTCACTTAAATTAAGCTGTGAATAGCGAAAAAGCTTGAAGCAGGGAGGGGGGGGGGTGCTTCTAGCTTTCAATGGCATTTTTGTAATTAAATAAAAACTGTTGTAAATTTGTTTTGACCTTTTGCCCTCAAGTTTTTTCATTATTTTCAGCATTGCCCTTGAGAACCGAAGGGGGGGGTGTTGATGGGGAGGGGGCAGCATTGCGCGTGACGACAGAGAGCTTTGTTGCTGAGTGTAGTGACGGGGAGAGCACTGCTGTGCGTGGTGACAGAGCTTTCTGTTGCCATGCGCAGCTAGGGGGGGCACCGTGCGTAGTGGCTGGCAGCCGGCAACCGGGGGGTAGCGAGAAGAAATGGAAAGTAGAGAGATAGAGAGAGATGAGAGGAAAAAAAAAAGAAAAAATGTAAATGATGGAAAATAAAATAAAAAAATTATATATGGGAGTAAGATAGTCTTTTTCATTTCAAAAGTTTCTCCACAATCACTTTACAAAAATTATCTATCAAACACTATTTTACTAATTTTGAGAGCTTTTTTATACATTTTGCAAACATTTCCTACTTATTAAAATCTGATTTTACTCATTTATGCTTAAAAGTACCCACTTTTGATTTTTCACAAGCATTTGCAAACACCCCCTTAGATGCATAATTATAGGAGAGAGAAATGAATTTTAACTATAAGTTCTTGTGCAATCTAGTAATGTGTTAAGCTAGTATAGTGTATGGAGCCCAAGCGGCCTGACTATAGAGGAAGGCTTTCCACATTCCTGTTCAACTCATGCAACATGTTATGTGGTATATTTGTGGCTTCAACTGCCTACATTTGGAGATATTCATTGCATTCAAAAGTTTCTTTCTTTCTTTCTTTATTATTATTTTTTTTAATTTCATTGATCTGAATTGTGACAGAGATTAAGATTTTGGTTTGTCATGTTCAGTCCTTCTGTTTTGTCTGGAAATGACAAGAAATTGTTTCCATTGATCTCCTTCATAATCATGTTAAAAAATTTCTGTTATATTTTACCTTGCCTTGCTCTGCTTAAAACCTGAATCTTCCATCAATTGCTGTGTCTTTTAGTGTTTTCCATATTTATATCATTGCCAAGAAATTTCAGGCTTAGAGCATTTTCCTTCTCAAATTTAAATGTGGAAAGCATTCAGGACTTAATGTGTGTGTGTGCTATTTTTGCTTTTAAGTAAGTAGTTAATGCAGTAGGATTTCTGCTTGATGATTTTACATGGATGTATTTAGCTAACAAGGTAAAGTTCTAATTGAATCTGGTGCTTTAGACATGGTAATCTATGTAGCAGTTTTTTTTCCTGCCACGAGTTCTGTGAATAGAGTTCCCCCTTGAGATGCTGTATAACGGATTTAAGTTTATGTTTCCTGAATGTGAAATCTTTATTCTCTTCCAAGAGAGCATATTGATGAACTGCATGCACATTTTTAAATATTTTTTATTTGAGTAAGGCTGTAATGTCTACGACATGAGGTTGGGTTTCTTTTCCCTGTAGATGTTTCATATCTCTGTTTCGTTCTTCTTCTCTTTATTTATTTATTATTTCTGTGTATCTTTCTATTCGGAAAGAACTATGTTTCATCCATGTGAATGATGGGAATTCTGGGAAGCTTGGGCTAATAGCTTACCTCCTAAAAGTAAATTCTCTATCTTGTAGAATTCCTGTATATCTTTTGGTTATGGGTGAGGATATTTTAGGACACTTCAGGTTGGACATTCCCAGGGGTTCAGGATTCCTGAATGGGTTGCATCTCTGGATGCTTAGAGTTTGATTTTATTTGTATTTTTTCTTTTATTTATTTATTTATTTTTTTGGTGTGTATGGGGAGCTAGTTCATAAATTTTTGCTTGTGGAAGATAGTTCAATTCTCCTCAGCAAAAAGTTCAATTTATCCAAGGAACCACTAGAAGTGACTGGAATATGGTACTTTGGGTGCTGTAGGCTCATCTTTTGGATACTTTCACCCTCTATGTTTGTTGAACTGCGACCTTATGGTGAAAGGAATGTAAGAGCTATTGATTTCCTGTAGATTTGCAGTTTGCTGATGGAGAACTGCTCTCTCTCTCTCAAATAATTTAATAATATAATATTTCTTTGAATATATATGTACATACATCATCCAAATCACTGAGCTGGAGCTGGTAGGTAATTGTTCTTTGTTGAATTGGGGGAATTTTGTTGGTGAGTCTGCTTTTCTATGCGGTTCAATTTTCATCTCTGGCATTGATTGACAGTAAGGATCATCGAGTATGAAGTTGTGACATTTTTGCATGTTTGCAATTTACATTTATGGTTCTTTTAGTTTCTAAATCTACAAATTTAGAACCTGTAAATGTGTGACATTTGCTTATGGCTGTAAACTCTGCAGTCCTTTGGAAGGCGCCTCAAGGCTGGAAGTATAAAATGCAGTGATGAGCATCAAAAAACAGGTAGGTATATTGTTAAGGAACCGATGACTAAGTACAATGAATCTCACTTACAGAAGGCAGGACAAGCTGACAGCCCAAAAGTTAAGACAGACCAGAATGACTATAGATGGCGTAGAAAGTTTCCTATTACTCAGTACAATGATGCTGTGGATGTTGAGGAAGGTCAAATACTAACAGGAGAAGTAAACAAGGATACCATGGCTAAAAAAAACTGAAAATATTGCAGAATCCTATGAGGTGACAAAAAAAGGTTTGCATGGAGGAACTGCCACAAGGAGGAATGAGATCGGGGAGGGTGATGAAAACCCACGGATTCTTGAGCTAATAGCTAAAATGGAGAAACGAAGACAGCGTTTTAAGGAGACTGTCCCTCTGATAAAAGATATTGAAAGGATCTCCCTGCCCGAACTTGATCCTGCAGTTGCAGTGATGGAAAGTAAGCCACTAAGGCCAGCACGAAAGAGACAGTGGGGCCAAAGTTAGGTGCAGTCAAATACATAGGAATTATTTTATACATTGTTCATATTAAACATGAACTTGGGCCCACTAGGCTTCCCCGAACTAGTTGAACAAGAATTTGGGAGCTTGCCGGGGAGGGCAGAACACCAAAGCTGAAGAAGGTATCCAGTGATTTTTTCTTTCAAGAATTGAAGGTAAAGTCGAGTTCAACATTTCTCTATTTTTTTCCTGGCCAATAAAATTTGGAAGTTATTTTACCTCTACAAGTGTCCAAAATCATAGAGATTAATCTTTTTATCACAGAGTTGTAATAAGTTCTTGAAAAGACATCAGAAAGTAAAGAACTGGCTGTATCCAACCTTCCATTTTGCATTTTGTGGGAATGAATACTTTGAATGTTCTACAGCTTGGTCAATCTCGTCTATACTGTTCTCCTCTAACAATCAGGTTAATGCAACTGAAGCTGCAGATTATAATTTTTGCTGATCTGTATGCTTAATTTTGGCTCAATGGAATTATCTCTTCTAATTAATTGCTTGGAACCAAACATTGACTTGTTAGCCTTTGTTAAACTTGGTTCCATTATATTTATATGTTGATTTAATCATCAGAAATGTAGTTTGGGTGCAATAATTTCTTTTGTAGATTGCTGCTGTCTTGTCAAAAGAAAAGAATGGTATTACTTTCAGACATGCATGAGTTGCCATCGAAGCAGGCATTTTTATGGTATGCCTTGTGAGTTACCGTTAGATGATGAAGCTGGAAAGCTATAGTAGTAAATAAAATAAAAAAACAGATAAGAGTTGTATCAAAATACAATGACAAGTTGAAGTAATATGCTCGGTCAAAAGAAAGGTTTCGAGGAGGTGGGGAGAAAGCTACTTTCAGTAAGAGGTATTTAGAGTTTTAGTTCCCACTCTCCTTATGTTGGGACTGCTCCCTCTTTATGGAGCATGAAGTGTGTTTAGGAAACATTAGAGATATCAACTGTTGGGCGATTCAATTGAACTCAAATGGGCTGTTGCATGCTTCGGTGGTCCTTGGGTCTTGTGATCAAGATGTGTCCAGTGAAATGACCTTGATGTCCCTTGTATTCATGGGTCAATCACAGTGATGTGATGGTTTATTTGGACTTTATGATTGATAGGCTTTGCAGTGATATGATGCTTATCAGTTTGGTTAGATTAGAAAATATACGTTAATGTCCTTGAATTTTGATTTACAATTGTTTAGATATTATCCATTTCATCTACTATTTCACATGCCTTGGCAACATTTGTGAATGCGCGGTGTTTCTGTTTAACTGAAAGACAATTTTGCTACTAAAAATGCTAATCAACTAATCACTCCTATTGATTAGAGGGATAGCATGACATTTTAATTTTGAAACAAGAATCATCCGCAATAAGCTAAATATTAACATTTTAAATTATTTCTTTTTGAACTGAAGATTATGTTTAATCACGTTAAGCACTTAACTAGTTTGAGCACAAGCCATGAAGAGAACAAAGTAAATTAAATTGCACGATGACCTAAACAAAGAGAATATGGCAACCTAACATAAGCAAAAGTAGGAAGAAACACTCTACGGATTGCGATAAGCCACAAAGTTAATCTCAAATGTCCACCTCTGCGTGGCGGATGGTTTTGATGCGAGGGATTGCTTGGGTGATTTTCATTCTGGGGTCGTCCCTCCTGCAACCACTGGATTTGTCTTCTTTGGGGCGGTTCCCCCAGCAACTACAGGTTTGGTCTTTTTGTTTGATCTCTCTAGCTAAGTTGTTGTTACTCACAGTTGCTTCTATGAATGGCTTGATATAAACTCCGATGGATTCCAAAATGATTCTGCTGGTAGTTGCATCAAACAATCTAGTGGTAGTTCCATGAAAGCCACCAAATGAGCGGTCCTCTCCCAACGAAAAGTTGAACTCTCTGTCATCCCAATTTTGCTTCCCAAATGGTCCATGAGTGCTAATGTTGGTAGTAAACAGGATTGAAGTCAAAGCATTCCTCGAGGTGTGATAAGACCCGCTAATAGATGTTAAAAACTCGTCTGGATAATTAAGTTCTACCTTTATTTTAGAGGTAGAGAAAAGGCATTTTAAAATTAGTAATGGTCCCAGAAGTTTAAATTGTACAAATATAATACACACACACACACACACACACACACACACACACAGAGGAAACAAGAAGCATAGTTGAAAATATCTGTTCTGTAACATTTTAGTAGAGTTCTATCACCTTGTTTGATTACCAATTATTCTAAAGGAATTGAATGGACACAACAATGACTAGAAAGCAATCCAAGCAGGTGGAGTACAAAATATGTATATATATAAAGAAACCTTGCACATACTACAATGAAGTTTGGACAAGGAAATTGGATTTTCGTGACCAAAAGAAACATGAGGACTCAATGCAACTTCCGCGTGCTACTACTGGCTTCAAAATAGCATTTTGAATCGGAATTCATTGGACATCAAATGGAAAAATTCACCATTGGATTTTTATTTTTCCTTGTTAAAAAGCGAGTAGCTAGAAACAATATCTAGAAAGATGCTAGATGAAGAAGCTTGTTTAGTTGCTTAGATAAGAAGAATATCATTTTTCTAGATTGGGGTACTTCGCAAGAGTACTGAACAAAGTTTATTAAAGAGTTGGAGACTCACAATATCCATTTGATTCCGCATTCATCACCATGTCTCTCTGATAGAAGCAAATCTCCATCTTCACCGACATACACAAATTGGAAAAGATCGATAAGATCACTGTGAGATATAAAAATCTTTACAATCTTCGACTTTCCCTCGTAATCCCAAACATCTCCCCCAGTCAACTTCTTGGTGCCAATTTTTATCATGATCCTTTCCTTTTTGTCAAACTTATTGGAGCTTGCTATTGTTATGACTACAAAAAGAAAAGAAATATCATAAAAATAAGAAAATATCAATGCTATTGCTCTTTTTTAAACTAGTACGGAAAAATAACATCATTACTACATGCTGTTTCTTGGACCTAAACTATTTTGTTTTTTCTCTCTTGTTATGTGAGTCTGATATTGAAGGTAAATCATGAATTAAGGGTATAGTTGTACCTTGTGACGAGATGATCACAGATTTGAGTCCTAAAAAATGTTTTTCTAGAAAGTGAGTCTAAACTGTAGCATATGCTTGATCTCAGTTTACCAAGTGATTTCAAACTTACAAATTACTAAA